>QNGE01002639.1:43501-73323 GCA_008508345.1 Paragonimus westermani
TGGAAAAACCACGCCTCCGATCTGGCCGTCTGTCGTATTTCGCCTGCCCTGCCTCGCCCGTTGGTCCGATCCAGTCGAGCGATGACTCATCCGGTCGCGCACGTTGTCCTTGATCCGATTGCGGCAGGCTTTTGAACGTACCTCCCTCCCGCGTTGATGTATTCGGCCGAGCGTTCGAAAACTCGCACCTCCGACCTGACAATCCACCACATAAAAACAGGTACATTTATTCGCTACGTTTATAAGCGCAACCAACATCAGTGGTTGATATCAATAGTTGGCTATCAAACAGATATGGAGATAAAGAATCCCATATTGGATGGAAAAGCGAGAAGGGGGTGCACTCCATAAGATCCATATGTCCAAATGATGCTAATCAATATCAAGATGCCTATATACTGCACGCAGAAAATGCTGAGATGCAAGTAGGAGTAGAACGGCCGCCTTACAATTTTCGTCAAGCTTCATGAATCGTTCCCATTTTGTACAAAACCTAGTGAGTCAATGACAACATTCAAATTACTGAACTCAAATGGTAGCAATTGTGCGTTCATCGCACGTACCATTTCATTAAGAGATCTATATATGAGCGCAACGAAGAACAGTCGGTTTTGATCTATGGGATCTTACTTCCGACAGTTCAATAATTGCAAAAGAAGGTCCACGTATTGCTGAGCCAACGCCACTGACGTTTGTTCTGACTGAGACCGCGACGTGGAAGGGCCCGGAGAAGGTGTTTTTAACGGATGAATGATATGGTTTAGTAGACAGGGTTCGATAAGACCTTTGCGAACGGCTTCCAAAAGCAAGCTGCTGGCATCTGACAGTTTTGAAAGGAATGAGAGCCGCTGCCTGCAAGAAATTGTGAGAGGTAAAGTGGGTCAGGCAATGCCACAAAGAGACCGTATCAACATAGCAAAACGTTAACTGGTTGGTTAAAATGTAAAATGAAGTGCATCCGGTGATGCTGTAAGGCACGTGAAAAATAATAACTGACAGGTGAACAGTGAACGCACACACAATTTTCAATACGCGATGAGGGATTAATAAAATGCCTGTCGTTTACAACCCTGGGGGTGCGAATACATCATTCTGCATCGTATGTTCAGGTGTCAATGAGGTCCCCCAAGTGCTTGGATGTACTCTGTTCCTGTTGTGCCCTGTTTCGCGTTTGCTGAAGATAAGAACTGCAAGATGACCTGAAAAATCAAGTTGGCCAGATGATTAGAAATTACCAATTAGCCTAAGTGAATGCGTAAAGTATGTGAAACAGCAAAAAACCGACCACATTGCCTTTCTCAGAATGATGGCATAAAGTAGCTGTCACAGGCTCAGAAGGTCAAAGATCTGGGGAATTGCATCGATGTAGACTTTATGCCCGAGGGGTGAAGTGCATCATCGGTCAGAAAAGTCAGTTGGTCCAGTTAGTTAACTTCATCTGGGAGCAGGAAGCAGTACTTCAAGAGATCAATGATATCCTGGTCGTACCTTTGTCGAAAAGCAGGGGCAGTAAACAAAGTACCGACAGTTATCGGGACATCAGTTTATAGAGTGCGTTGAAAAGGTGCTAGCAAGTACCCTGCTGAGGCGATTCAATACAGCACTTCTGGAAACCAACGTTCTCGGGGAGCAGTGTAAAGTTCCGTAGAGTTACAGTTCGCTCGACAGTGTTCGCTGCTTGGCAGATCCAACAGAAGTGCTGTGAGCGAAACCGGCTGTTGTATAGCTTAATTGTAAATTTAACCAGGCCGTCTGGTTACATGAGCTGCGAGGTGTTGTGGACAAGGCTCGGGCAATTTGAATGTCCAAGTAAGACTACTGGATGTGAGTATGAAGGCAAAGACATAATTGTGTGGATCGACCTTTAATTCTGGTGGTGTCGCTGGCCTGGAGCAGAAGTACTTCGTAGAGAAAACCTCATCCAGTTCCTCGTTGACTGCAATGCTACCAGTAGCTTTTCAGAACTCAGACGGCGGTGAGTAAGTTAAATGATACACACACTGTCATTTGTTGGATATTCAACGTTTCGGCGCCCCAAGTCGGCCACGTAATTCGACAATGCATCTTTTGTTGTCGGCAAACGACAGTGCGGTATCTGCACACAACGAAAGGGAAAATCAACGACCGACCACAGCCTTCGCCACGGCAGTATTCAAATTTGGTTCAGATATCAACATTTCATTTCTTTCAATCAACTCCAGACAGACGTATTGTGCTTACAGCTCGAATCCGTATCGATGGGGTATATCACGCGTAGCTATAAAAACGTTCGCTACTTGGGTAGCAATCCGTAGACAGACCTGCCGTGAATCACGAGTTGTGCACTCGTGCGGCAAAGGTTACCGCTGGTTTGAGACATCGTGGAAGGCGTTTCTGGAAGAACCGCAGCCTGATGATCAACAATAAGCGTTAGTTGTGTCGTATCCACTTGCAAAGTCTAATCACCATCATCATCATAGACAGCAATATTCTAGTGGGTCTGTAATGATAAACTGTCACACAACCGTGAAAAAAGCAACCCTTGTGCAAGAAGAGGGAAGGAGGGAAGAGGAGGAGAAGAAGGAACCTAACTACCAAAAACATATCCGTCCATATTCAAACACTCAGCATCAAGGTGCCTACACCTGGCAAACAAACAACCCAGATATAAGTGAAAGCAAGGCGTTATCAGTAAGATAACTGCTTCACGGCCTTCACTGTCCAGCGTCATCAAGTGTACTGACTTCACAGACAACCAGGCCAAAAGACGGCAACAGTCACGCCGTTGAGGTCGATTAGCCACCATCTCACCTAACGTCTCCAGCCATCGACTCTGTGAGTCGGGATGTCCCCAGCCTGGGAGACGAACGCGACTAATAATGGCCAACTCCTTTGTGAACGACTTCACCTCCCTACGCCAGGTCATCATCTGTTCGCCTCGCACCTTACGCCAGTCGGCCGCAGCGTCGGCGAGGAGTGCTCGATATGGCAAGCGACTAGGTGGCATTCTTAACACATGACGTAACCATGTCAGTCTGTACAAATGTAGGGATTGAGCAAAAGAGCTTGTTTAGGCATCACTGCAAAATATCCGCCATCTAACCTCCTGGTTACTTACTCCTTGGTGCCACCCGATACCGGCGATCGAATACAAACATCGGTGATCAAATACCTCAAGACGGTTCACGTTTTCTACCCTGAGAGGCCAAGTTTCGTTGCGGTAAAGTAACACAATCCTCACTATCATCTTATATACGCGACCCTCAGGACTCAGAGGGTATCACTCTGTCAAGAAAGGTATCTCCAGATTAGCAACGATCACTCTAACCTTGGATATACGTGCTCCTATTTCACTTCCTACACTTCCGCCGCCGACGCTGATGCAGCTCCCCAAGTACACAAACCGGTCAACAACCTCCATGATCTCACTATCCAACATAGAGTCTATGTAATCACAACATACTCGCAGAACCATTTTACAATTTAGGTCTACAAAGCCTGTTTAACAGAACACGAACTAGCTTCCAGCGTTGTTTGTGCCACATGAAAGTTGTTAAACGGCAACACCTTGTCGTTAGCATAATCAAGATCAGTCAGTCTTATATCAGGTAGGAGGTCCACGCCCGCATCATGACAGTGCTGTAGAGGGTCCTCCATTATTTCGTCCATGACAAAATCAAACAAAATGGAGTGCCTTGACATACGTCACTACTGGTGCTGAAACTACCGGATGGTTCACCAACAGTATGTTCAGATATTCAGTCGGTACACCCCGGCCTTTAAACGACTTTAAAAGTGCAGATCGATCCACTGAATAGAACGCACTTTAATATACGAAAAATACAGCAATTGTTGGCCGGCGGTATATATGACGCTGCTCTAGAATTTGAGAAGGAGTAAAATCGTGATCTATACATCCCCGCCCAGTGGCGAAATCCCGCCAGTTCAGCCCTGATTTTTGTCTATCGAGCTGCAATAAGCCAAGGAAATACAGTGGATGCCAGAACCCTAGTAATGATTTGGGTCGAACTAGTTCTGCTGTGGTTTTCGCAAGAGCCCCGCATGCCTTTCCTGAATATGGAACTTACTATCTGGTGATCTCAGCACGGGGGGATGATCTCCGTCGTCCACACAAGTTGAAACAACTGCGTCAATTCCCCCACTAACGCCTCCTCAACTTCTTTGAAAAGTGCCGACACGAGTTCATCTGGGCTAACAGTCCTATTACGTTTGAGAGCCGCAATGTAATTGTGGACCTCAGTCTCAGTGGGTGGTTCCAAATCTACCGACCAAGGTGTGACACCATAAGTTTGTGATGGTAATCCAGTGGAAATAACAGGTCAGCTAAATTGACCCTCAAAGTGTTCCGCTCACCGCTCTAACCTTCTGGATTCTATTATAGATGAGTGTGCCATCTGTTGCTAATAGCTTCAGTGACGGACGGTCGCCAGGGACCAGTGGCATGAATGAGCCTAAAGAGTTTGCCGGTACCGCCTGAATCAAAACCAATCCTGATTTCCTTAACTGTTTCAATTAACGAAGCCTCACGATCAGCCTTTAGGCTACGTTTTAGTTTCTTACGGATATCTCTCCTAATTTTATTATATGAACTGCCAGGAGGAATGTTCCGTCTGGCGTCTAACAACTCCTGGAATTTCTCCAAAATCCAATGTCTGTTCAACCTGTGTACCCTCGTGTCACATGCTACAGTACCTGCTTCCCGAATGGTCTGTGCGATTTCAGTCCAGCAACTATTGGAATCGTCGGAATGAGAACTACTAAGACAGCTTATCAAACTAGTTTGATACTTATGCTTCAACAATTGTAAAGCTAGATTCTCAATAACTGGTCGTTTCTGTCGGTGGAGTCGTTGCCCAGTAAAAATAAGAACGAAACGACAGCGTATCATGCTCTGAATCCAAGTATGTGCTCCAGTAAGAACGATAGTCCTGAATGGAATCTCACCACCTATAACCAGCAGCTATGTGGTCTGTCTGAGACCAAACTTGATTCGGAGAAGACGGACGCTAAGTATAACAATGACGTGCACGATGCCTAAAACTAGTGCTGGCTAAAATTAGTTTATGCTTAGCGCACATTCGACCGGTGATGCTATCCCAAACCTGCCACCCAAACGAGATTCGGGTGCCAGACCTAGGCATTCATACCTCCGGTCAGAATGACTATACTAGAACCATGTATCAACCGAAGGAGAGGGGTCAGATCCGAGTAAAATGCGTCCTTGACGTCGACGTCACTACAGTCAGCAGGAGCACAAGCAGACACAATTAGATTTCAAAAAATCTTGCGTCCGGGGCAGTACCTGTAGACTGGATGGCACAAAGTCTACTGTTAACGGGAATCCAATCTACCAGTGCGACTGCAACCTTTGTGATGTGGACTATACCTATTCCAACCTGACTGGTAGCGGCAGCTGTGAATTCACTCGAAGTGTATGACCAGTATCGGGTAAAAAGTGCGAGTGTTGTTACTGTCCTGGACTCTGGTCTCTGAAACAAAACAGACATCGACATCCAACGAACCTAACGCTTGTGCTAGAAAAGCCTGAGCACCCATCTGTTTTAAGGTGCGAATGTTGAAAGCACCTATATTAGTTCGCGTTCCAGGTTTAAGCAAGGGACGAGAGAGGTCTGAGGCTGAATGGTAAGAGATGGTACTTATCGACACAGTTATTATGATTAGCCATATCAATTGTGGTAACTGCAGAGTGATCACTAGAAGTAGTAATGAGAAAAATACTAGGCGGAAGAACCAAAAAGTAATGAATTCAGGTATGCTATTGACTACAGCAAACCGTATCTCGGATGGCGTTTCTAACCATGAGCATGAGGACCCCAGGCAGGCAGACGACACCTGCCCAACTTCCTCAGTGGAACAGTCAGTCTTCATAGTCCGTGGCCACGTTGTTGCTTGACCACCATGCGGTTTCACCGAACCGTTGATGGTTTCAGTATGTGATGCCCGGTATGATAAACGTTCAACTGACACAGAATACGTGATCCAACCGTCGTAAGTTGTGCACCGTGATTAGATGACCACTTGGTCGCGCATCCCGAAAGGTCCAGGATACGTACCGCAGAACGGTCGTATTCCTCATCCCATCAGTCCATTTGACGTGGGCCAATTGGCGGATGTAACGATAGTCAAACGCTCCGGGTCTGTTGACATCTTCGTCGCGAACAGGCCAGGTTTCTGAACCACTGGACAAACCAGAACACACGCAAGTTATATACCCCTCATTTCAGCGACAATCGAGGCAACTTGTGACGAGTGTGCTGAGCAGACGACTTTTGGCTGTGGTCGAAAAGGACACTGTCAGCTGCGTACACGTAGCGTCAACACAAACTGCATACTTCAACGATGTGTGAAAGGGCCCTGATCCATTCTTCTGAATGAAAAATTTTCAGGAGAACTAGGAAGCTCGTTACACCCGTGATGAACGTTGGCCGTTGTTCTTGGTCACGTTGAGGTAAATCCCAGTATGCCATTAAGTAAGTACGTGTAAGATAGCACTAATCACAACTGACTGAATCACTGATAATGGTCATAGCCCATGGACGTCGTGAAGTGACAGCTTATAAGTAGGATAGGAGAATTGGACAATGAATGCCACAATGGTATTAAAGCCACCGACAGTTCGCAGTAAGGAAGGCCTGAAAAATCACTTGTAATTCCAAGCTAGTGATGAAACACTGTGTAAGTCATATTATATGTATGAATTCTTGGGTACACCACAATTAAACGTCTTAATGTTTCTGCTGAGGGTTGGTTACCAACACTGAATATCATTGCTTTTCGTAAAACGTCCCGAAAATAATCCATACAATCCTGGAAGTTCATGGTTTCCAATTTTCAAGAAAACATTTTTGTCTACTTTCGTATCAGGCAAGCGCCGAAGGCAATCATTAAAAATCTCGTAAATGAATAGCATGACCGTTTTTGTATAATTCAGTGTCAGTTTACAAAATTTACGGAAGAACGACTGCGCTTTGAAAGTCATGGTAATTGAGAAGTGGCTTCAAATTGGGAAAATCGTTAGGTTGTTCTTGTGCGACGGAAGTAAACAACTTGCACTCACAATGAAGGGAAACAAAAACTGTCGCTCCAAGATGCGTTTTGTACACCAATATGCAAAACCGGCAGAAACCAGAAACACAAACCGAACTACTCATGAAACCAAGTCTGAGGTGTACCGTATCATACCTTCATGAAGAGCACACTGTTAGTTTCCCGAGAAGTGTTATCTATGAGACTCGAATATGCGACGATAACAAGCAGCTACGAAGGAATATGAATGAAACTAACGCTTTGATAATTTGCAAAGTGCACGAGCCTCTTTTGAAAGTAGAGACACCCATTTGGAATGACTTCGTTGACTCGGAATTTCCAAAACAGAGCCGTCGGCTCCCTGACAAAGGCTGGGCTCCTGTCTACAAAGAGGACAGGGGGAGCTCGTCTGGGTCGGGCGTCTTGAGACAATTCAAGGGTCTGACCTCAATTAACATGTCTACTTCTGAAAGTGAAGGAACTTCTGCAGGCGAAACACGACACTGAGCAAATAGAGTACACGAAGGCACAGTCAATGGCGCGAGTGGTCAGTTGATGGGCTGTTGGAATCGCCCAGCCCGGCGCTCTAAACGTAGCTGCAGGTTATCAATAGGGCCACAATCGTTTTCGTAGAGTGCCTCCGCATACCTGGCTTCATGTTACCAGTTGCTCGAATGGGATGAAAAAGCCTTCCAGTGTTTCCTGCGGCATCCGCTTATTCTATCTACACAGCGCGTTGTGTACACCAAGCCTCGCAATCCGCTCTCAGCTACTTTCGCAAATACACGCGAACTGAATTATACCAGTTGCTGGATGAAATATTGGGTTGAGCAGTTGGCATCTGTATGAACGGTAGTACCACACGAGGTAGACTACATGTGTGCATTGGAGGCCGGGCATGTATTCAATGTGCCTCAACGACGTCCAAACAGAGATATCCTACAGTGCATGTAGGCGCAAACTGAAAGCTTATAAATCAACTCGCGTCTGACAGCGAAGTGCCCACCGCACAGAAAGGCAGGCGAAACTAAGCATCTCCAAGTGAATTATCACAATCCACTTGTTGTGACCGTAGATGTTTGGCCTGCGAAGTTGCGTAATGCAGGAGATACTCCACAACTTCTGTGGAAACATAGTGTAGCGAAAAGATGTTCAATAAAGCACAATCTTCACTGTTCAACCAGCTGGGTCCACGCCAAGTCGCGCTCGCGTTTATAAACCGAAATTCCGGTTCTAAACACTTCCCGGTTTCCGTTACCCGTCGTGTGCACTTCGGTCCGGATTGTGTGTGGCCAACGCTTTTTGTCTGGCGTTTTTCGCTTGTCATTCCTCGTCTGCTGAACCGATCTCGTAGGACAGTGGCCCGTCCGGTCGCTCGTGTTATCCTCAGTCTATCCACTGTGAGTCTTGAACGCATTCTAAGACCGTGTCGAGATATTCCCTCGAGTGTTTGAATAATCACGCCCCCGGTGTGGTCATCCATCCCATTTTCCTGCTGTCTCGTCCGTTGGTCCGATCTAGCTGAGCGATGGCTCATCCGGTCGCCCCTCCTATCCCCGATCCGCTCGCTGTGGACTTTTGGAAGTACCTCCCCTGTGCTGAGGTATTTCGCCGACAGCCAGAACGCTCGCACCTCCGATTTGATACTCCACCACACTAGGACAACAGACACGTACACCCAACTGTATGGCTGACATATATGCGCACACACTAGGCAGTAGTGCATTGTTATTCTACTTGGTGATGCATCCTCTATTGTGTATACACACAGTCCCAATAGTCGCTTCCAGTCCCTCGTCTTCTTGGCACTAAGACCTGCTCCTGGGTTCCCAAATGAAAGCTCTAAGCTACCTACAAACGATGGTGTATGTTGTACAACACACCCAGGTGCTCCGGACTGACTTAGGGGTCATATCACGCTATCGATAATCGATGGCAACATGATCAATCTGGATCCACGTTTGAAATGGCGTCTAGAGGAAGAGAATTAGAACCCGCCAGAAAAAAAAACAGTTAGCGGCCAAAGCTAAAACAACCGTCCCTCGTTGTCTGTTCACCCAATACCGGAGAGCGTTCGTCAGCACCTAACCTGTCTGTTTGAGCGATCAGGTCTCCAAACAATACTACAACGTTCGTATGATATGCAGGAAGTGAAGTAGTCATAAAAACAATTTTTGGTGAGTCTCTGATAGCATATTCCACAACAACAAACAGACAACGTTTGCAATGGACGCCTTTCAATGCCCCAATGGCTGTTGATGGATATCTCGTCAAGCAGCAGCTTCATTGAGCATGCACCTAGGGCAATTCTAACACCGCTTTGGTTAGCGGCCTGAGGCGTAGGGTCTACAGACCTGTTCATATTGTATATGCACTGTCAAGAATTCGTCGAATCTCGAATATGTAGTGCTATATCAGACAGCCGAAGCCTTGTTTTAACAATATTGCAGACGCTGATAGCAAGGGGTTGTGGTGTACGTGGAAGAATTGCCTGTTGACATACCTGTATGATTATATGGACACGCTTAGAGCACCATCAGTTTGGCTCTCAATTCCGTTGAGAACAGCAAATCAAACAGGTCTCTGGTTAGTGGGTTACTAACTAAAGAAGCATTTAACAAATTGAGATAAGGTGACAGATTGCTGTAGTGTGGTGGGTTGAGGTGAGCGGCGGCCCGAGCCACAGTACCTTTGGTCAGGCTCATGGCTGTTAAGATGATGATGCAGCATAAAAGAAAAGCACGCTGTCGATACTTCGGCCAAAACATTGCGGTAAGTACATGAAATAAACTTTCAAATTACCAATTTTATAGGTTTACGCTCGGTGAAGAGAAGAGGTCTTTCTCGAGTGAACAAGGGATTTACCCGAAGACACCTACTCACAGATCGGGGTGTGTAAACAACAGACGTTAACGCAGAAAGCCCTTCCTTCTGACTCATGGTTGCGTTCGTCATCGGCTAAGTGTTTGTGATAGCGTGTTCCAAAAAGATGACTCACTTATTACCTACCAGTTTTGCCGACTGCATAGGTGAGTTGAACGATCTAAGGAGCAGCTTAGTTGACCTGAAGCTGTGTGTAACGCAGGTCGTCTAGGTCGGGAAACTATCAGGAAAACACTAAAAACCGGGAGAGCGCTACCTTCGACAAAACGTAAGGCACACGCTACACCGCAGGCAGTCGTATGCACTTGCCCACACTCACCTTCCGTATAGCAGATCGTGGGCTGTATTATCGTCTAAGACGGTCATCGTTCATTGTGAACTTACCACGTCAACCGTGTAGAACATCGAAAGGGTCAAACAGGACGATTGCTGCAATCACAGCTGTCTGAGACAATCACGTGATTTAATGGCCGAAAAGTTAACAAAACTGTCGGTTTTCAACTAGGCTACTTCTGCAATGTGCTGATTATCAATGAGGCTTAACCTTAATTATCGTTGTCAGTCTCAATGTCGTGCATCACTGATTAAACTGACAGGTATACTGATTGAACGACAATGAGAAACAATTACGCAACCTAGTGCTTAGGCGAAAATGCCTATCGTGTCGATTTTCTGTTAACTGCACTCACAAACAGATATCCCGTAACGTGAATCAAGTACATGCGGTTAAGTCATTCGGAGCGGAAATTAGCCAACGTGACATCGATAAGTGACTGCTGGCTCATCCGAACGTACGTGCTTAAAATAAAGGTACAATTGTTCTGTTTCTAAACAGCTGTCGTAATCGACAGAAAATAAGAGATTAATTTTTTACGAGTTACGTAGAGATATGGAAAGGAGGGTAGTGAGGAAAACCAAAAAGGTAACTTACTCAGCTGTGAGATGCAAGTCTGAGTCTAGCTCATGTTGAAGCCGTATAAAGGAGTTCTCGAAAAAAGAGGCCAAACTATGTGAGAAAGGTGGGAAACATACGGGTGAAAATATCACGTACTGAGTACACTGCATGGACAATAAAATGTGATCCAGTAGACGTGGAATACAAAGTTGTTTAATATCAACACAAAACCTACCCATTACTAGTTTAGACTGAAAAGCTAAATGACAACACTAGAATTGAAGAGTGCAAGAAACTGCATCTTCCCTCGCTAGGCACATCTGTCTGGTTGATAAGTATTCCACGGTTCAGAAATTTTTATACAAAGCTGTCGTTTCTGAATGCTTTCAAGAATAAGCTCTAAATAGTTTAATCACAACTTAGCGAAATACCAATCGCATGTTTGCAAGTCAAAATCTCAGTGAGTTCAAACGATAGTGTCCAGGTGTTAGAAACCTGAGAGTACTCGTCAAAGGTGTGGCAGTGAATGGCTTGACTTCGCCAATTTAAATTACGACAGTGATATGAACTAGTTTGAAACAGGGAATGAAGGTTTAACAACAGGCAGGTGCACGGAATCAATGTGTTCCCCCAGACAACCGATGCCCAAACAACTTCAATCTACATCATTCCATCTACAAATAAACAAAACCAGTCAGACGAAATCGCAGAGTTCGCCAGTAGACTGCTGTTGGTAAGCGGAATGTTCTTGTAGACGGAACGACTTCAATTTGTGAAACCAACTCACCAGATATTGTAGGCTTTTTGCGATTACCTCTGTCATCAGCACCAACACGTGTTTCAATATCAGAGGTCGATGAATGATGTAACGCGCCTTTCCCTTGCCAAACGTTCGAATACCGCTTGACTGCTAGACCTGGGTTCCTGCCATGCGGCTTCCCTAGTCTAACTTGTGCGGAGACAAGAAAGACACGGTTGCGGTAAACACGCTGTATTGCCAAAAACCAGTTCGACCAAAGAATTGAAATGCCTGTAAATATATATCACGAAATAATGATGAGTCACTGTCTGCTTGTTTAGGCCACTTCGTTTTCAAGTGGCCAAGTAAGGCCAAATCCATAGGCGTTAGTATCTCGGGTTGGCTTGTCACCCCCACTCTCTTGCACGTATCCTCCTTTCGTCACACACACGCTCACTTGCACGTCTCCTTGCTTGTTGGCCCCTCCGTGCTCTGTTGCTGTCTGATTTTGTCAGCCTTCACCGCGACCCTGGATGGTTTGAAGTGATGACTGATTTCATCAGCCGTCACCGCTGTCCTGACTAAATTGTTTTGGTGAGTTTGCCTCCAAACAATAAGACAGCAGAAAAACACCGAAGTTCCATCGCACTAATGATACCTGGCAAAATCTGTCGGCTAAACCGAACAACCTCCCATTTTTGCTAAAATATCAAACCCATGTTACTGATTTGTCAGTGAGCACAGGTAACCTTCATTGTTATCGGAATTACGCTAGTATAGGAACAAACGGCAAACAGGGCTGATCGTGATTAGGTCACCGTGTTGTCTGTTGCGATTGGTAAGTTGTTTAATTCCTTTGAAGTATAGCTGTGAACTATAAAACTAACTGTTTGATTACACTAGCGCCACATTTGGAGCAGATGACCTTGCGACTTAGACTGTTCCCAGGAGGCTGCTTGACACTGTTCATCACTGTTACTACTTGTACACGTTTTTGCTATGCTGGCTGATGGTGCTTACTGTTGACGCATGCACGCCGCAGGCTCAGATGAGAACAATTGGTTTATTGGAGTCTGTTAGTTTCACCAATCACGTTCTGTTTAACAGTCCGCCGGAGAGAAGAACGAGTAAGAACATAATGGGATCAAGAATTGTCTACTAATGGAACCCAGAGATCCAGAAGTATTCATATTCGCCCTTTAGGTTCGTGTGAACTAATGGTAGACACAGCAGCCGCTAGTAACCTCGTCAAGTTCACCCGAACCCACTGTAGAATTATAGCGAGAAGGCGTCCAATAAAGCACGATCTTTATTGTCCAAATCGCCNGAAAACTCGCACCTCCGACCTGACAATCCACCACAGTATGGCAAACGGGAAGCCAATATGCGGACGCAAAACAGTGGAGAGTGTTTGAGAAAATATGCGTTACCCGGTAGAGCGAAATCTTTCCGCCCTAGCTCGCGTTAAAGAGATCTAACTGAAAAATACAACAAAAATGTGAATCTATGGCAACAGTTTCGGGTCGGACATTTGAGTACTGGAGCTCCAGCTAATATAAGCGGAGAGCCCAGGGAAATATCGAAAGGACAAGTAGTAAACGTGAGACTCAGTTTTCATAATCAATAAACACAAGGAAGTGAGTCCAACAGAGTCCAGATGTTGACAAATCTACGGCTGTCTGCAAGAAGCGATACGATTCACCGTACAGCCCCCGCCGAGTGAATGTAACACTCAAGTTTGCTTTATGAGAGGTTCAAGATGAGCATCAAACGCGATAATATCAGCAGAATGAGCCGATCTGTTCCCAGCCTGTTGGCAAATCAGGGTGAATGAAGTATTAGAACACGTAATAGTGTTGAGAGTGCCCAAAGGACCACGGTGTTGGCAAAAACTGCTGTTGTATGAGTTAAACGTGACGAAGTAAGTGTAAGATACAAGAATACCTACAGGGAACCCAGTGTCATAAATGACTCACTAAACTGTAGGAGACGAGAGAAAGATAGTCAAAAACTTCTCAGACTTTTCCATAGTTGCTCACAGGGAAATAACAGTTTAAAGGTTGTTCGCCTCAGAAAGAAGCCGAGAAAAAAATGTGCAGAAAAGAAATGTTTTAATGCTGAAGTCTGATAGTGGCTAACTGGAATGGTGGTCTATTCAGGCGACTTGTTACGCAGACAAACTGATGTCGACTGCACAATTTGCGCAAAAGGGGGCGAACACTATCACCATACATAACAAAACAGCCGTGTTTTGGACGGGTGCTTTGCCGCCGTATAATCATAGGAGAAAGAGAGCGAAAAGATATAATCGTGGCCCATCACTTCCATTTACATTGTATCCCAGTTACGGTTTGTTCTTTTCTGCATGGATGAACGGCCGTTATGCAACGATGTAGCTTCAGCAGATAGTACTCGAAGTGACAGACGAACAGGTGACGTTTTTAAAACACGGCTCGATTACCTGAGCCTACGCATTCTTAATAACTGAGTGAATAAACATGTCTAATTCCTCCTACTAAATATATGTCTGTGCATCTCGTCTTTCCTCGCTTATTAGTGACACCCGAGGGTTGTACCTGAACGCGGACGTCGATGGTTGACCAGCTGAGGGTGATTTAGGTTTTACACTATGAGTAGCCAAATCTCCCAGCCGTAGAACAACACTGTTTTTTAAAAAGGCCTCTATAAACGCCCCTCAAACAGCACTCAGAGGAAGCCCGAATTAGAGAATATCGACTGTCTTCGTGATATGGACAACTGTTTCATTTCCTATACATCCACCATTGCTACCAGGGGCTCCAAATTACACCAACCGGTCATTAAATTCCACAGTTTAATTGTTACATTAATTCTACACAACCACAGGAGTAATATAGAAGCACTCCGTTTTGCAGCTACAGAGCATATCAGAAAGTTAGGGAAGCACGAATTACTTAATATTACCAGTGCTGCTTGAACATTGTCATTATTAGATTCACTGAATAAAGAAAATCTGGTTGATAGCGGCAAGCAGTCGGTTAAATAAACCTTTAAACTATCCCCTCAAGCAACTCAATCTACTGAGCTTCTTGTGGATGAGTATACGACCTGTCTGATGGTTTCATCGAAGCGGATGGGCTTAAGCGGTTTGTTAATACTCTCTAGTACAAGAGTGGCTTTCTAGTCCACTAAATTAAACAAAAATGGCAATTTGCCTTTGAGTGTCTACAGCGTACCACAGACTTGAGTTTCCGCAGTTAACCGATTGTTTCCAAGGTTAAGGCATTAGTGTTAAAATGAATAGGGTATTTTCAGGTCGACATTTTGTGACCAGCCGTGTTCCAGAAGGTTCCATATCAGGACCTCTGCATTATCTTTTATGTGTCTGGAATTTCACAGCCTATCAACTCCCCGTTGATATTACGTACTAATGACAACATTTGGCGTGGATAGTGCGGTAGAAATTGAAAAACCACGGTGACTTAACCGCATGACGCGAATGAGCGCCAGATAACCGACCTCCATTAAACATAGCTGAACGTAGTGTTGCACCTCCGTCATCCGGCATGCGCAGAGTACATTTGGGGGTGGAGGAACTGGGTACAGATACACGCGAGCATGAAGTGGGCATAAGGGCCTCGAATAACCTGCTTACCAACAGTTCGTCAGTGGCCAAGAAAACCAACGTGGTACTTAAGATACTCGCCATAATTGTAGACGGCTTCAATCAGACTACTTCAGCACTATGTTCAGTTCAACCCTAAAAGATAGGATGCTCTATCCACTCAATATTAATCTAAAAAAATATTTGTTCAGCGAAGTTTCGGTCTACCGATAGAAGTGACAATGGACTTACTTCTATGTCCCTTGTTAGCTGATGTTTTTATGAGCAAACTGGAAACTAACCAGTGGAGTGCGAACATTGAGCAATGAGAATGCTGACATGAACAGAGTTATAGGAGCATTTAACTCACCCCAAAACATTAGTAAATTCAACAGAGTGAGACAACAATGATCAAATAAATTTCTGGTATGTTGGCATAGTAAGGAGAGAAGATGGATCAATCCAACGAAATGTGCACAGAAAACAGACCAGCGGCAAGTGCATTCACTTTGACAGTTTCGTTCCGCTAAATCAAAAGCGAAGCCTCCTACGATGTCCGACAAGTAGGACGTTACGAATCTGCACCCATGGCATTTCACAAGCTGGACTAGATTCGCTACAAGATGTGTTCATGCCTTTAATTCAGAAGACAATGCAGACGACAGAGTCGAAACTTAAGTCGTCTTCTGTGAATTAGAAACTTGCATTCATTAGTCCCCGTTTCCAGGGAGATCCCATGGCCGAAGCTATCTCAAGAAGGCTCAGGTCAGTCGAAACAGTCTACCCTGGCGCTCAATTGTGCGTGCGTTTCCCTTCAACACCCGTTATCATACCACAACTCAAAGACAAAATTCCATGTTCTACAACCAGCTGTTGTGTGTACTCATTTGTTTGCTCGTATCGAGCATCATACATTGGTCGCACTACAAGGCGATTGTCTGATAGAGTGCGTGAAAATCTCTCGGCGTGGTTGAACAGTGATGCGATTAAGACAATTTTGAGCGCGATTTTTGCTCATTTGCTTTCCAGATTGCCTACTGAGTGCCAAGGACTCGATCGAAAATGAAGAGATTCCGAATGTTGACCGTTGCCGAGGCCATTGGTATCCGACTGCGCAACCTTAATCTCTGCGTCCAGAAGTTCGTGCGGACACTTAATTTTCCCTGGCCCACAATCGATCAAGCCCGTGATTTGGAACACTGATTGCCTAACAAACACGCCGTCCACAGCCCCTATTGACCGTTTTTCTGACTCACCACAGTTGCTGTTTTCACATTTGCTGTGTTGTAGTTAGTATAATGATCAAACACAGAAGGCCAGTTTCAATCGCTTCTTTGGGGTTCTCCTAAACAAGCTTTCTTAACTCCTTCTAATCGGAAAATTTTTTACGAATCCTATGAACCACCGATTGGGCTAGACCTAGGTGTCCTCACTCAACTCATTACATGAAGTGACAAGAGGAGTATTTCATCTGACATTTAGAGGTTTTAAATGTCTTTTTCAAGAACTTTCCGCTTGGATTAGCTACGAAGTTCGTCTCCAGCAGACGGATCCCGAGGTTATAATGAGAAGCTTGCGTGGAGGTTATTTCGAAGCGGGTGCGGTTTTTAGTGGTCGTTATGACCGAAGAGGTGATTGTGTAACACAGTGACGAACGAAGTGGCAATAACCTAGTGTGTTATCTGAACATAGGAATAAATTCGGAGATGGTGCCACGTCAAGGATACATAACGGTCATGAAATTTATACCTGCCGCATCTCACATGCACATGACAAGCAACAGTGATATTTTAAATGGGGAACACAACTAATTAAGAAAAAACATGACGCAAGACGGACGTTTCTTAGAATGAGGCACTCGGTTTAAGGATTGACGGAGAATGCATGTCTCTCAATTGCAGGACAAACCACGAATACCAAGCGGAATAAACCCAGAGAGAACATACAAAATACGCTCATTGAATTGGCCACGGACGGGTCTTCGCGTGTGTTCATTACTTACCGTTCAAGTAGACCTGAGCTGAAGCAAACATTGATAGCCCTGGGAGTTGTCAGCTTTGAAAGCACAATTAGAAAACTGTACAAGGACCACGATATATCGCCTAGGTACGCCGTCAGATCACTGAATCGATCAGCTCCTGAGAAGGACACAGCCAACTCGCGTTCAATTCGATCGAATATCTACGCAAAACAAAAACAAGCGGAACGACTGAAGTAAAACGCTCTGGGTCGGGGGTTAGGTCAACGGAAGAAAAGAACATGGAAACTCACATCAAACAATACTTGAAGCATACTTTCTAAATCAACGAAATACTTTTCTTGGAAGCTGAACACATTTGACAAGATATTAATAAGTTGTTGTGGTGCAAGTCCACAGTATAAGGCACAAAGGTCGAGCATTTTGGGTAGATCGAACACATAGTGATTGTAAATAAGTTCTCCGAATTCCGATGTTGAAATGTAGTCGTTCTAGAGGAGTACGTGAATCGATGCGTGAAAATGTATTAGGATGGTACTTCGTTTAACCGTGGAGTACTAGCACGCTCATAAACAGCCAAAACAAGCAGCAAAAGTTTGCGGTATGCAGAGAAAGCTTTCTTCGGAATCGAACTCAAACCACTTCTAGGATAAGTAAGTGCACTGCATAGAATTAGTGAAACAGTGGATTTACCTGGGTGCTTGCGCTAGAAATGAGTACAGACTGTCTTGCAAAGAATGACTGAAGAAAATCTAGATAAAGCAACCATTAACAAATGAAAAAATGAGCAGAAAAATCACCTGACACCAAAAGTGTGCGAAATCAAGATCAAGTAATCTGCTGAGATCACTGCAGAGTATTTCCACACGTTCGATGAACCGATCCACTTCATCTGCGTCCGGATTAGGGGATAGAGCAACAAACTCTAAAAATCGTAAATCAAAAGCCCAGTAGGGTGCCAATAATCAGAATAATCACAAAATGAAACAACTTACTAGTGCTGGCAAATAGGTCTTAGATTTGGTACAGTACACTTTCCGCTGCTCCAATGGAACAGGACCATTCATATTGCACAGATTGTTAGAAGCAAAACCAGCTGTTGCGGAATGTTACCTGAAAATGCAAAATGCTACAATTTGAGGTAGGCAACATGG
Organism: Paragonimus westermani; assembly: GCA_008508345.1. Classification (NCBI taxonomy): domain Eukaryota; kingdom Metazoa; phylum Platyhelminthes; class Trematoda; order Plagiorchiida; family Troglotrematidae; genus Paragonimus; species Paragonimus westermani. The sequence goes on from QNGE01002639.1 coordinate 61,781, forward strand.
CGCAAGAATTGGTAAAAAACTACTCTATCAAGCAGAAACATTCAAGTAAGCCCAAACAAACGAAACCATAAAATCTCCGCGACAATTACAGCATGGTTCAACATTAACGATTCACAAAGCAGTCGCCAAACCCAGGACTTGGCGATATGAAAACGCTGTTTTCGTATGTGTTCCAAAAAGAGACTGACAGCCAACGTTACCGTCGTGCATGCGGTGAAGACCACCATTGTTCTTCTAAACTGTGAATGGCGGTCATGGATACTGAGGCACCAGCAACTACTGTTCTTGGTGGTGGTCAACGAGAAAACTGTTCCGAGTAAGGTCACGTTTTTGGTTACTTTCCACTTTAGACAGTACGTATTTCTTAATCCGCTAATCTGTAGACAGCTGTCAGCAGCAACGGCCACCTGAACCAAAATAAATATGCTTACGGCTCGATACCTTCGTTTCATATATTCCTAACGGCTACGAGCTCGACTAGAAGGTAGTGTGGCTCCAGCCATTGCTCACAGCAACAATGACGTAGAACAACCTAGAGACGTGCTGAAAATAATTGTAAGTAAATAAATAAGCCAAAAATTGGGAATTGACAGACAATTACCAACTCTACGGTCACACACTTGTCTTTCTGTAATGGCAAGAACAATGTTATTAACCAACTTTTATATCACTAAATTTTTGGGGTGCAACGTAGACAACACATGGATCAGCCTTGATATTTAACCGCTTCAAAATGGTAGCATTTTAACAGTAGAGAAACTAGACAAACCAATGCCATTCGTAAATGCAACAATCACCAGTTCACAACCTGGTGGAAACCCCATTTTGAGATACTCCGGGTTTTCAAATAATTCTTCGAGAATGCACCCTACCATTTAGTTCAGTAAGGAGGGGAACACACCCCTATGGAATGCCACCTGAGCTAGCAGCTCATAAACACGTTAAATAATGAAGGTAGTACAAGAGATCATATCCGGCGCCCAAAACAAAAGCAGGTCTGGGCCCAGAAATAACATGACCAGTGACTGGAAAAGGAAACGTCGATGTTTCCGTGTTCGCCGAAAGGCTAAGATGATGATCGATAAGTACTCAGCCAGGCTGGAAGTGTTTGCCTTCTAGTATTTGGTCTTTTCTGGGCTTTGGAAGCTGCCGCGTGAAAAATCGTGAAGATTATGGGTGCAATGAACACAAGGTAAACAGACATGTGACCATCACATGGGAATAATTGATAACATGCAATATTCATAGGGCGTCTCTCCGGCCTCTCATAAGCAACGAAAGATGGCTGTCAGTTCTCACAAGCTGATACAATTATTCTCGTGAAGAGCTGAAGAAAGAAGAATCGGGCGTGGAACATTACCACGTTTTAATAAAACTTACGTTCTCAGGGGGATCGTCAGGAACGTCAAGTCCACAAGTGATCAGCCACCACATCCTCTAATATTTCTAGCCGAAGGTCAGAAATGTCATAAGCACCACAATCCGTAAAGTGTAACGTCCCTAACTCATTAATGGGTTCTTTTGTTTCCGTCTGTGAAGCCATCGACAGACCATTTTAGTGCCTTAAGCTGGTGAGGTTAGAACCTGCCTGCGTACGAATTGTGCGGCAAACGACGGGTTAACAACACTAATACACGGCTCGAACACTCAATATGTACATTCTAAGTGAACGAACGCGGTCAGTCTTACAGGTATCAATCACCTTTAAGGTTACTGTTTTCTTACCTATTGACATTAGTGGAAGCTTGCGACCGAATGCAAATGACGACGATCAAACAATTCAACGAATTCTATAACTATAATCTCGAATGATCACATTTTACAACTGGAAGTCAACACGACTCTAGCTATATTCTAAAAATGCGACTTTTAAACATGAGAACTTTTGACTGCAAAGATACCCAAACTTGTAAAACTCTGCGTTCATCGAGTAATGGCTGATGGAGACCTTCTCCGCTGACAGCTTTGGAACAATAGCCGATTGGTGGACAGACCAACCAGTGGGGAATAACTACAAAACGAAAATAATCTGACTGGTATACTGCCAATGGGGTTGATGACAAGATATATTCCATCCGGACTCGCTATCTAGTCATCGTTGAAGGATGAGAGGGATCTACCAACATCCTTTCCTGTGCTGTAGGGCCCTATTAGTTTTCTCCTGTTACTGAGCCCAGTGTGGTAGTTGACCTTTTACCTACTCTCGACGAAACTCGAGAGAACAATTCAACAGTGCGTCCACCCTTGGATGGCCAGTTACCGCAATCCTCACTTCCGTTCACAGAACTGTTTTGAAATAGACGAAGTTAAATAAATGACTTTGAGTTGGTAGGAGCGCTTAATCAATAGTGGTTCACATCGCTCGTTATATGTCTTCACTGAAATACGTTCACCTTTAAAGCACTGATGACGCATGAAGCGATCCTTCGTTTTATCGAGGACAGGCCGGCTTGTTAGCTTGGGTTCACCTTCATTCACTCCGTCATCAATATATGTATACATATATATATATATATATACAAATATATAGATATAACATTGTAGTAACGGAGTGAAGCAAGATGGACTCAAGCTAAAAAGCGGGCCTGTTTTCAGAAAAACAATAACTGTATATTAAATTCCTCAGGAAAACTGGATCCAAAGCTGCATAACAAACGATCGTTTGGATTCGTCCGGGGTCCAAGCAGTTGCACACCCATATGCTCGCTCATCCCACATGCAAATAACCACAATGGCCTACTATAAAAGGCTCGATAAGAGCTTGGCGTCAGTTTCTTCAGTCGTGTAACTCGTCGCATGCGGCAGATTAAGACAATTTTTTAACTATTTTGTTCACTACTTAAATTTCTTAGAATGTTCTGTATGCATTGGTTTGATGGTTTCTAAATTGCACAAGGACTCGACACGCTTCTGTTTGGCGCCATCTCGAGTGATGCCGAATTAGCACCAGTCCAATGCACGTCCTTCTTTTCCTATCAAGTGTTGCCGTTAGTACCGAGTCAAACCAGACCTAGATAGTAACCATATTTCCTCTCTAACCGTGCAAACTTCACGGTATTTTAGATCACAAGCCAAGCATTTCAAAACAGAATGAAACATTGTATTACATGGAGACCACTCTGTATAGCAATCAATTGCAGGTAGTGGCACTCCGTTGAAGACCGTTGCTGAGTTCGGGGCAAACACCTGGACTTAGAGCACGTTGGTGCACGCAAACACTATGTTTCGTCATTTGCTCGAGGGTGGTAAACCCATAAACAGGACGTAACTTCAAGATATTCGAGTGAAGAGAGTGCAAAGAACGTTTAACCAGAGGCACTGACGGACGATAATCCCAGTTCAACTCAGATGAGAGAACCTAACGAACTCTGGAGATGAACCGCAGCATCTATAAAAATCTGCTAGGAGGATGTGTTTGGAAGGAGCTGGGTAATTGCGACAGAATTCGATTTGTTATTTCGATAACCTTCATGAACAGGGTTCGGATTACGACAATGATCGTCGAGAACTTCAACAGAAGCTGACCAAATGCTTCTGCAAAGACCGTGGGCATCAGTCGGTCGGATAAGTGAGGGAGATGGAAGGATAATTATCTGGGAATCGCACAAAACTACTTATCGCGACTCGTGGTTGTGCAATCCATCGAGTCGGCGTAAATGAAGTCATGTATGAAAATGACTCACTTACAACCAAACAGACGCCGAGTTGATAGATAGGCTGAACATTTTGAGAGACAGTTCAAATGGCTCCAACCGGACCGGACGGCCCTCCTACAGGAGCAGAAGTGACCCTGGGGAGTACATCATTGAAGCTTAACAAAGCTCCCGGACCAGGTCGCCTTTCTCGACTGGTAGAGGTGAAGGAACCGATCAAATCCATCATTACTGGATTGATTCGAAGCCTAACTGACAAGTCCTCAGCAAGAGTCTGTCGGAATAAAAAGCATGGTAATGAAACGCTACCGCATGAACCAGCTGAATACTTATCGTAGAGGAGTCGTTGAATTTCAGCGAAACAGTGCACAATGGAAAATCTCGCAGATCGGGAACGGGAGTTGCTCAGTTTGTTTATGGAATAGGTAGTTGCCAGAGGATTCCAAAAGAAACTCCATTATCGTGAAACTCCCGTTCCTAATCAAGAAGGGTTTCTTCAGACGTTACTTTTACACTGGCCTCAAATCCACCGGATCGGTAAACAATCCACCCACTAAAACGAATCGACGGGCACGACGTAAAGGACCAATCAAGCTGTCATCGAGGGATCGGCCAGTGACCTATTTCCTCCGCAATAAGTCCGGTCGATATCTTGGTTCAACTTTATCGTCTCCATGTGTAGTTGTAACAGCCTAAAAATGAACTATCGAAAAGGCATGGTTGCCCGTCAGTAATCTTCTTCTTTTAGAAGGGCAGTGGATGGAGGTCTAAATCTGAATTGAATTGACAACCTAAAGATGCATTTTGTGGTTAGCAATCACAAACGGTTATTCCCGTTTTCAAAAGGACGGGTATAAAGTTTGTATCACGGCCGCTCATCAAATTCAGGAAATGTCAGATATGTGAGGAGCAGGTAAGATTCCGATCCGACCGAGGGTACACTGACGGCATCTGCACTCCGTAATGGATCTTGGTGGATGGACATTTACAAACAGCCGACAGTAGTGGTCCTTTTGGGCTTGAAGACTGGCTTATTTCCGACTGCGCCTATCGTTTTCCTTCGTAACAGAGTTCTAGAAAAATACGTGAATCTGTCGAGATCACCGTGCGCTCACTCTGCAAACAGAGTGACAGTTTGTGGGCAACCGTTTTGGGTGGTCACCCCTTCTGATGGTGTTCGTCACCGGTGTGTCCGACCCCTCCTTCTTGTTCAATTTTGTCATGGTCGACGTGCTGGAAGGTGTGCCTGGCAAATCCAAAAAAACTTGGTGCTGCGTTTCTCCCTAGCATTAGTCCACCAACATGGAGTGTGCCAATGACAGTTTATTTAATCCTTCTGCTGAAGGCATGCAAATTATGCTGAGTAGGGTGAATGATTAAGATAGTTTGCGTGCAATGCGCCTCGCACCTACAAGGCGCAAGATCCTGCTTGAGGAAAGAGGAAATCAAATTCCGAAATGTTTCGTTGAAATCAGTCCGGTACACACTGTGGACGGTTTCATACACCTGGGTGGTACTTTAAAGATTCCAATGATTGTCCGAAACTGGAAGGTGGCTATTCAGTCACCCATTACCTGTAGATGAACCCTAATTAACTTGTTGAACTCGTCACGTACGTATTAAGGCGAACTACCTCTCTAACATGTTATATTCAATGTGTCTCGACGCTGAAAATCTTTTACCCCATATCCTAAAGGATAATGTGAGCCATAAAAGCGGCTGTGTTTGTCCGACGAACGTACGATATGGTCCGCGATTCTAACTTTGTCCGCAATGTTGGTGTCGATGCTACCAACGCGTTGCTCTGTTCACTTCTTTGCACGGCACATGTGCACGAACAATGCCACGACCACACAAGTACTGTTCCACACGTCTACACGATGCACTGAGACGAATGATTGCCCACTCTTACACAGTACACCGAACAACAAACTCCGCCTTGACTTCACCACACGCACTAAACGGTATACGGTCCTGTGGAGAGGATACTCAACCCAAAGTTATAAGATGAGGACTATTTTTACACAGACCCATCCTCCTATCGCAGCCTGCGAATTTCCACTGATTCAATCAGCGATTCCCGAAAATTCAAACCAATTCTACTATACTCCTAGGATTCTGATAAGTCAAAACACTGCCGTCTAACTTTATTATTCACATGTACTTGGTACACTGATACTTACGTAACAGCATTGTCATTTTCGTTTTTACTCATGAGTATAGATAGAATAACAAGAAGTCTCGTTAGGCGATAATAATGCAGATGAGATCCCGACAAGAACAGCAAATGCGCATGCTACCCTGCTGATCTGCATCATCTACGGCGCTGAATTGACTTCTTGCTGTCACTAGAGGGAACAGTGTATATTACACTTGTGCATTCTGTTTGGTTCCATGGTTCGGAAGCGGCCATTTCGCTGAGAAGATATCAACAGACTTGTGGAGTTTGGTCATCACTGTCCCGCAGTTAGTCAAAACTAAGTGGAATGGTAGCATGAGCAATGCGGCCGTCCACCAACGCGCATTTAGGAACACTCACTATGTGATCAATCGGTCAGATATCTACACTGCAGTCTGTGGTGAGCGCCTCACATAACAAATAAGCATGTGCCGCACCACGCACTGCCTACTGGAACCACCAATAACCGGGAAAGTCGCAGGGTGATCAAGTAACGGTATGGCCACAAACTATGAAGATGTTGACCATTCTATAGGGTTAGTAGGTGTTGCCCGCCCAACTGCAGATATCGTGGCCACACGAATCACTTATCACAAACCTCATCCGAGACAACAGGGCGCCGCGGTCAATAGCGTGCCTGCTTCCACATCTCTAGGTTCGCCGCTTGACTTTGTTTAATATATTTTATCCCTCTCTTAAGTGGACCTCTTCTTCTGGTGTACTTTCCGCGGCTGTTGCCACGGTCGAGGGTTCGAACCACAACGCCTTCTGTCCAAACGTAGATCAACAAAATAAGAGTCGATGTGAAACTAATTGATTCACAAACCTGACCTGTTCTTTCATAATCCAGCAAACGAGCAAGAGGCCAGGAAAAGGATTGGTTAATGTCCTAAACAAAGCCGGATGTATTCTGTGTGGCTCCTATGTTTTACAGAAAGCCAACTTCTTTCACCTTCTGCAATAATATGGAAATTTGCGCAGAACCTGTAGAAAACGGTGAGCATTATTACTGATGTGTACTTCCTTGAAGATGCAGCGTGGAGCTTTATCCTCCTACTTATTTACAGCAGCACATACACCACCCTCATTATTAACACGGTCAACGGCAGGCTATACTGACGATATGAGATGAAGTTGTTGCCCTTTATGTTAACCCACGTTCGTAATTCAGACGGCAGTTCTCTAGGTCCACCTTCACACCAGGTGGCGTCGGTGTTCACCTGAGCCTTCTATCGCGGCTCGATTTTTGCTCTGGGGCTAACCTTCTCACAATTTCTTTATACTGCGGTGATACTCCTCCTCGTGTTAACTTACGCACCTGTGTGCACTCGTTAGCGAGTTTCTCGAAATTACTTTTGATTAGTTCTTATTTGTATCCTATGACAATCATTCACACATCATGGCTCCAATACAACAGTCCCCTTTTGTATGCATTTCACTCTCATCTACGGCACAGTCTCTCTCACCTGTCTTAAGATATACACTTAATGCCTCTGAGTACTAAATGTAACACTCAGTAATAGCTTTCGAAAAGAGCCATCAATCTTGAGGTCGTCAAAGCCATTAGGACACCTGGTGATAACTAGATCAAGCATTCGGCATTCCATGCAGTATGAGTGGGTATGCGTTCAACAAGAGTCATCGCCGAAGAAAAGCCAGTAATATATTTCCAAAATAATCGTGGGGGAGTATATTCTACTGTCCAGTTCATCTACAAGGAAGTTGAATCAAGAAAAGTTTTGTGGATAAAGTTGTGGGCCCGGCACCATTTCACTAATGTCAACGGACACTACTGTACACAAATCACTGGCATGGTTGTCCGAAGCGCCCTAGAAAACAGATATCGTCGTCACAGACAACATATCAGTGGTTTTTGTTTATGTCTAACAGCCATACAACCATGAAGAAAAAAGGCATACCCATTCAACACCAAAGTGTCCAAACCTTGCGGACAATAAAGGGCTTAAGTAAGGTGCTATCAGCAAGACTCTCACTATCCCCACGTCATTAAGTGCACTTGCGTAACAGATAAATCGGACAAATAACGACAATGACTCGCATTAGCCGCAATATCACCCAGTCTCCAGCCATCAGCTTTGAATCACGGCGGCTCCATATACGGAGACGAACCCGACCTACAGTGGCCAATCCCATGGTGAACACTTTCATTTCTCTACGCCAAGTCGGCACCTGCTCACCTTGCACCAGTCGACCATAGCATCGGCGGACTGCTCGGGCTGAGAGACGACCAGCACACAGTCAAACCATCTAAAGTCTATACGGGTCTAGAGACTAAAACACTCGTTCGGAAATTACAAATGAATACTCGTATGCAGACCCCTTCGGTGCTCACTCGTCGGTGCTACCCGATATGATCGATCGAAAACAGAGGTCGACAGTAAAATACCTGAAGATATTTCTTTTTTTTTTTCTGTCCCTTATCAATCAACTTTTGCAGCCGTAAGGTAATACAGCCCTCCCATTCACCGTGTGCATGCGAATTTTAAGCTTCAGAGAGATGCCTCTACACTGGCAGGGTTGTATTATATAAGCAAACATCTATACCTCCGCCGCCGCTGATGCGAGGTCCCAAGTGTGCAAACCGGTCAATAACAACCATAAATCTACGCAACAACAACAGACTTGTAGAAATACCTCGCAATTTGAGGTTGTGGGTGCGTTCTGAAATATACCGCAGAACAGGAAGTGCGTCTAGCACCGTCTGTGTTGCTCGGAAATTGTCAAACAACTCTTTATCGTTAGCAAAACAAACACCCGTTGGTCTTCCACCTGGTAAAAGGTCGACGCCGGCATCTGACGAGTGCCTCAGCCAATCTACTGTGTGGCCGATGGCAAACCTGAACAAAGAGTGAAGGTGGACAGCGACGACGTAGGCCACTCCTGGTGCTGGAAATGTCAAAAAGTTCAGCGTAAACTCCATCTTGAGCTGATGTAAGAAATAAAGCGGCGACAGTATGTCCACATACTAGTTCAGTACGCCGTTGCGTTTATGATTCTAAAACCGTAAGTCGATCATCTGGACTGAATATACCGTCCATTGAAAAAAGAAATACGTACAACCCTGCCCCACAACTAAGCAAAAAGTGGCAGGTTGATCAATACATCCTGCCAGTTGTTCCCGAGTGAACGTCTGCCGAGCAGCAATGAGTCGAAAGGGCATAATGGACGCCAAAATCCTGGTAATGACTGCAGTCAATGTAATCCTCCTATGGTCTCCACGAGACTTTCTTGAATACGACAGATACTATCGGGTGACCCCAGCAGACAGCACTTTCTCAGCCGTCCGCACTAGTTAAAAACTACATCTCCTTTGGAGAAGGTCGACAAGAGATCATCTGGGTCATCAGCACCATTGTGAGTGAGAGCCGAAATTCTACAGCTGGCCTCAGTTTCGATGAGTGGCTGTGTAGCAACCGACTGGCGGTAATACAGTAAGAACAAGAAAGTGACCACCATAATGTTCCCCACAGGGCTCCAGCTTTCTCGACATGTTACAGACGAGTGTGCTATCCGTATCGCTGATAGTACCAGCGACAGAGAGAAGCCTTGGACCAGCAGTGCGGATAAGCTTCAACAGTCTGCCGATGTCCCTTTGAGCAAAAGTGGTTTCTATTTCTCCACTAGACAAATCTCACAATCAGCGAACAGGTTAGGCCCCAGCTTCTTACCAGTACCTATCGACAACTTCATATAAGCACTAACATAAGGAAGGTTCCGTCTGATATCTAACTTTATGGATTTATCCGAAAACAAAGTTTGCCTAACTCAAGAGCCACGGTGCAGCATTCTGTATTATCTGCTCCAAAAATGCTCAGTACGATTCGGGTCCATAAGCTACTGAGATCGTTAAGGAAGGGTGAGAACCGCTAAACGTGCATTCGAGGCCAAGGGATAGAGCTCCTTGTGGGCCGCAGGAACTTTTCACGATGTAAGTGACAGTCCCCAAATGGTATAAATAACCGGTTATTTTTTTAAAGTCCTACCAATAACTTCTTTTGACAGTAATATTTCCATCCACCTAACAGACCAAATGTTAAACACGGCTCGGTCATATACGAAAACACAGACTACTAATGTAATATGATTGAACAAGCAATACGATTCGATTAGCCAGAGATTGAAAAGAGGTGCTGCCGGTAAGAAAGGCTTTATTCATCTTACAAGTGAATTACCAGCCAAAAAAACGAAAGAGTAATCAACATGAGCCATAAAACAGAATAACGCGACAAAAGAACCCCATTACAACAATATAGTTAACCACATTCTCCCCCGCAACCCTGTTTCGTCAGTCAAAAATAGTGTAATTTGTGAAAAGAACAAATGTCGCATCTTTCTGCTGCTCAAAACAGAAAGTCTCGCTCTTTGTTGCGGTTCAAGCACGGGTGGCTTACCTCGTTCATTCACACTGTGGCCAGAAGCAGTGGGGTCGGGCGTGATGAGGGTTCATGATTAGGTCTCTTGATTTTATTTGCTTGGGATGCATCGAGACTATCACCTATGTTGTAATGTCACCGACACACTGGAGTTTGACAGAGCTGAAATCTCTTTTGAATTGTTGAGACCTGAAATTCGGTACTCATTTTCATCCGTCGAGGCTAGATGCCTAGGGGACACCGTCTCTTCCTTTCCGTCAGGTAGTCGAACATTAGTGTATTTCGGGTTGCACCAAATTACCTACATTCTGATCACCAGGAGGATCATGTTTTGACCTCGGGTATCGCCGCAAGAACACTGGCCCAGAGTAAAGAAGTCATGTTGTCGACAACATGCTTGAGTTGGATTTACCATTGTAGAAAAATTGCCGCTGCTGCGGGTAGCGTTGGCTGCATTGTCTAGAAAAAGGACGCCTCCTAATGGTTGTGGGACATGTCTTTGATATCATCGCAAACGTCATCGCTTTCCACAGGGTCCCATTCAGTATTTCAAATTGTCTGTTACCTTGATGGACGTGGGCAGTATATCTGTCGGCAACTATCCGTTTACTGTGCAAGAACGGTTTCAACCTCTCAGAGGTAAAAGAAACTTGGAATGATGCAAATAAGATGGCAAACTGAACAACGAGAACTAGCAGAAATACTTGATCGCCGTATAGGATACTATGTCGGGACAAGTGAGAGCGGACGGGAATCTGGAATATCCGTCTATCACAATAGGGAGACATTTGTTAGGGGTTGTGGGGGAAAGGGGTACTTTGAAACTGACATGGCCGTTCAAACGGCTGGGCTGTTTTTATTAAGTTTCCATCGGGTGGTGTACAAAATCGATACTTAATTTCTGCATAAACTGGTCAAAAAGAACAGCGAAATTTTCGAACGTACGAAATGAAGCATCCGAATGGCGGCCAGATGACACAAAGAATGATGAAGTTATTTGAGTGATATGGTACTAAAAGAAGCGTAGAAAAGGGTAGAGGACAGTACGTCAGTTACACAAGTTGGATCCCTTGGCGATGCTGAACATCGAAGCTGTATGATGAAAATTCGATCTTCTAACGTCGGATTTTTTTAAAATTTTCTTTACATGATTCACGGTTGGCGGCATCCGATTCGGATTAGCCTGTCACAGTGACCGAAGCCAAAGGACGCCTGCGCTTATCCATCACTGCAATTGGCTTGCGCTGCACCAATTGCAGTTCCACCAACACACCACATATCCAGTGTAAACCCGAAGGAATAAGACCGGGAGGTGTG
>QNGE01002639.1:88312-107695 GCA_008508345.1 Paragonimus westermani
GAAATGGTACGTTTTTCAGGAAGAGATGCCAACCATCTTCCAACCCCCAACTGGAGGACCAGGAGACTGTGGTTTGACAGACCTCTACCTGTTGGCCTACCTGGTATTGAGTAACTCTGTCCAGTTTAGCCCAAAAGGTCATCGAGATGCGCAAGCCGTCACACCACGTCAAGGTCCAGTCTCACCGTGTACCCACTATTCCGATAGTCGCTTCTGGTCCATCATCTTCCTGGCATCGAGGCTTGCCCTTTGGTTCCCGGAAGTACGTGCCACGAGGCTGCCTGTAATACACCAGAATAGGCTAGAGCTAACTACCACATTCCCACGCACTGATGGAAATACACAGTTTGTCTCCAAATCCTATCGCGCTCTTTTAGTTCGACGCCTGCTGAGACTATAATTCGGTAGCCCTTCGGGAACGGCGTTCTAGAATGTTAGTAAACGAGGGTCAAGCGGATACACACCCTCACTACATCAGTTATCAGTAGGAGAACGGAGGTGCAATAACTCTTTGAAACGGTTCTTTGAGGGACAGTTAACAACTCCTAGTTTGTTTGTTTAAGCGATTTATGACTGTACAAGTAGTGAACTGCTGCCTATGAAAGGTCTGAAATCGCAGCCAACACACCTTGCTCTGACCTCCACGACTGTCAGTAGACACAAAGTTAAAGAATTGCTCTACCCGGCCTTTGCTGAAGAGGTGAGGATAAAGTCACTGCGGAGTCTTCGAGAAGCAAGTGGGAAGAAATCGGGATTTTCAAGAAGAGGTTCATAGGAGAAACGCTGCAGCCCAGTGGCTACCTTGGTGGTTACTCACTGGAAACGTTCAACGAGTACGGTTATCTTCAAACCACTGTACACGACTTGCATGGCATACTCAAGCAGTGACCTTGTATAAACGCCATAAAGCGTTCGGAAAGGCTGTCTGTCTACACGGAGAAGCCTGTTTTCATCAACCCGAGTTCACAATTCTTTTTCAACGGCCATCTGATGATAAAACGATAAACTAGACAAAAGCCAAATTCCTAGGTTTTCTTCACGTCAGCTTTAAAAATATTCATTACACTCTGAACACAGCATGTCACGAGTGTGTTCCCAGAATCTCATCTGGGTAACACACGCGCATACCTGCCGTCGCTTACAGGAAGACTCGCCGTCAAGTTCAATGTGCACTGCACCGGAACGACAAACACTCTAGATTTTTTCGCCAGAGAGCTGCCGGAGATAAGGTCGGAAAGGTCACTGGCATGTCACAGATAACAGTGGACCAAGCACAGATCCCTGAAAGGCTCTGGTAGGGATGGGTGAGGAAGAGGAAAGTTTTACCACGGAAAGATATGATGCGATGCACTATTTCTCCGTGGAGGCCATAAGCTCGAAGATCATGCTCAAGTAACACGACCGTCTTCTGAGCGTTTTTGAACGTCTTACGAGTGTTAAGAATTAACACTCGAACCACACCCAAAAGACGGTCACATGAAAGTTTTTCCGCGTGCCCTATTCCGTTACGAACGCTCATCTTTTTTCCTCTAAAGGCCCTCATTAAGAAACGCATCATATTCTCAAGCTACATTCTAACGACATCACGCCATCGGGCAGCGCTATCAATATAACGGTCATATTAGACAACAAGGCGGCTTTGAGCAGTAAACATTTAATGGGAAACCATGGAATGTACACACTTGATGAAGATACACTCGTCAGATAATTCATCGTTTTCGCTTCTCTATGCGATGACTTTGTGCTTCGCGTTCTGTATCCAATTTTGACAATCGGACATCCGCCTGGCAGTCAACATCGAAAGAACAGTGGAATATCTCAGTTAATAATACAAATACGATATGTGGCTACAGCAAAACTAAAGAGAACATTAAGCTGATCAATTAAATCAAACGCTCACTAGTCTATGCTAACTGGGTGACCATCAAGATGACAAGTGAACTTCATTCATTTCGGCCAACAATACGAAACCTCAGAATCGAACTAAGACTGGAATAGCTCCGTTAATATTGGGAACATGACATACGGCACCTCAGTTAAATCAAACAATATTACGCTGATCAAGTAAATTAAACGCCTATGCTAACTGGGTGGCCACCAAAATGCCGTGAACTTGTGCACAGTTCGGTCAATCATAGTTTGTTTTGTAGAAAGAACTTATATATATAATATACATACATATATACATATATATATACGGAGGGTCGTCTTTGACCTCTATCAGGCTACGTATTGAGAGTAACACACTGGTAGAGCATGACCGGTAGGAGAGGCCATGTTGAGCAGAGAAAGTGTTTGAGATGTTTAAAGATGGTGCATTTTAGCGGGTACTCCCTTACGTTGTACGGGATGTGTTAGGGTGAACTTGACACGAAGAAAACAAACCTGCTCTCGGAATCTGGACACTTCAACCTGTCACCAAGATAACGACCGGCGTGAGATTCAAATGCCTCTTCGCGCGCCCATACGGCCACAAGGTCAATTGTTTCTATGATTACTGGCCAGCTTCTCATATAAATTCGCGAAACGTCCGATGGCTAAGCAAGCTGCCCAGCCAGAGTCTGCGTTCAGCGATTCAACGATTGATACGCGGGTTGGGAGCAGAGGTCCGTGGCACTTGGATCCAGTCAGATTTTCTTACTCCACATCAAAAAGTCGCAGGTTGCGATTTTTTTTACAGCGATTTCAGCGATTCGTACACGGGTTCGAGGCTGGGGGCCCAATCTACTCGGAGTCAGCCATTTTGTTCGTTTCGATGTCCGGCGGTTTTCTGTTGACCTGAAAGGCAGTCATTGAAAACATGGTGTAGCACCGCTCTTGGGGGTTACAGAAAGTACCAAGAACAGAGTAAAATAATAATATAGCAGAACAGGATAAAGTACTCATCTAGCGGTTTATTAAGTAGTCAAGAATCCAATAGAACTTTGAGACGGTCCTTTGAAGAGCAGCTAACAACCTTTAGTAGTAGGTCGTTCCAGTGTTTGACAACCCTATAAGAGAATATCTGTTGTCTTAGGTAGGTCCGAGGTCGAAGTCACACCAAGAATGTTAGTTAAGAGTCCTGTAGAGTCACTGACTCACGCACAGGCGGTACTGCCGCACCCGCTGCCTAAAAGGAGGACGGTCGGGACAACTCGGAAGAACAGACCGTGTCCAGCCCCACAATCCTGCTCAATTCTCGCCCTTCTTTCCTAGGCTCTTACTCGCAGTCTCCTTCCTCTTTTCTCGCGAAACCCAGCAAGGAAATAACTTTTGAGTGCATGTATACGAACTGACTGAGTATGTTGAGTAAAATACTGGGAATCGGGCAGCTATGTCATAGCACCCAACCCCACGTGTGCGTTTTCACGGAGACCTGGCTTACAGGTGACGTCAGTGACAGTGAACTGAGTATCCCTGGGTATTCAGTTTACCAAGCTGACTCCGCCGGAGGGAGAATGAGGTTGTCAACACTATTTGGGCTCAATTAGCAGTAAGCCTTACGGATAATAACAACGGTAGAGAGAACACGTGACTCAGTAGAAGTACACATTGTGTTGTCAAATTTACACGCGGCAGCATCATTTTTAAGTGCGTAGACGAATGAGCTGTTGGTCGTTGAAGGCGCGGCTAAACAGAACGCACCTTGAGCCATAGCACGAGTGTGGATCACACGGGCGGCCTCGATGCGCATACAACAGGGACGCCCTGCAATTTATCTTTGGCAGTATTTTCCGACAGACACGGTTATCGATGGTATTCAGTCCTCTGATAAATATGACGCTCTGCGGCTTCGACTAGCACTGCCTGACCAAGAATCACTCCTGCTGAGTGTTATTCATAGTTCTTTCTCATTCGATGTCTCCGAAAACGACATCCTTCTGGTAAGCCTAGACGAGCTCCTAGGGCTACAAAGTGTTACTTATTAACCTACCGTGGGTGACTTTATTGCACCCAAGATAAACTGGGCCTCAGTTTCTCACCAGGACTGTAAAAGCGAACTCTTGAATACCGTATCAACGCTGATACGACGGAAAGTATGGGTACAGTAGGCCAGCGCTCCGATGCGGCACCGTTTTGGTCAGATTCCCTCTTTGTTCCATATAGTCATCGCTAATGAGAACCACCTGGTAAAGAGTGGTCATCAAAACCCCACTTGGACGCAGTGACCACTCTCTGCATAAAACTGATCCTCTCTTTCACTAGTCACTTCACTGGTCACCTCTTCTTGACTGGGACTTCGTGGACGACAAACAGATCTTCATATATTCCGTCTTATCGAACTTCATGATACTTACTGTACGAAACGCGCTGCGACTCACGAAGGCATCGCCATAATTTTCACGAGGTGACTTGTCAGCACGCTTATTGTCATTCCACCAACACCCTGCCATACGCCGATGAATCAAAAAATTGAAACGCGACTGATTCTAGTACACTACGGCTTGATGTTCATGCGATTAAGCGCTGGTCGGATGATGAGACACCCCTGCTGGATGACAACAATCCTGCTGACTTGTCACTCAACGGAGATTATGGCAATACCTTTGGGATTCGTAGTGCGGTTTGAACAGTAGACATAATGAAATCCAATCTGAAGAAAGATCTGAGCATCTGGCTGTCGTCTAATCCACCCTTTACCTATCACCACTAGATGGCGGCAGAAAACTGATCTGTCTCTCTTAAAACGGTTTGGCACGATTTTTCCCGCAAAACAAGAAAGCGTTTGTATAGGACCAATCTTCGAATATGCGAATCAGATCGTGTAAACCGGGCTGAAGAAAGAAATACTAGCCGTTAGGCGTTTCCAGCGTGTGGCTATCAATCTGGTCGCCGGCCTAAGAAATGTCACGTGCGAGTCCCGAATCGCAATTATTGATCTGCATTCACTTGAATTTTGAATATTTCGCGGTGACTCGATGCTCACACACTTCTTCTCTAGAGTAAGTCTCGTAGGACAGTTCTTCATTGCGGCGAATGATGACGGCTGGTGAGGACATGGCCGGAGGCTTTCACAGCGTCGTTCTTGGACCTTCCTTAGACAGCAGTTCTTTTCCTATAGGGTTATTAACCACTGGAACAGCCTTCCTTCTGAGGTCCTCAGCAGCGCTTCTAAGGATCGTTTTAATGCTCTGCTCGATTCTCGTTTATCGAAAATTTCATAATTCGGGTAATCTTACTCTGTTTTTGGTATCCGCTGTAATCCCCAAGAGCGGTACTCGCCGCCAATGATGCAATCCATTGGACATAAGACCTGCCAATGATTTTACTCGGCATCCGCACAGCCCCTGATGTCGATCTGCACGTTTCTAGTACCGGGTTCCTGTACTGTCAACCACTGCGTCTTCCAAATGATTAATTCTTGACTGCCACCGACGCCTTTCGATATGATGCTCCCCAGGCCAAACAAGCTGCTTCGCGCATGCGCCTCCTCCGTGTGAAGAAAACACGAGAACAAAGACTACGATTGGATGTAAATATTTGTTCGCATGGACGTTTCACAAAGCCCACTCGAGCGACATTTTGAAGGCCCCTTCGAAGCACTTCAACGGAAAGATCGTTTATACGTGCTCCAGCGTCAGAGTATGCGAGACACAGTAAGCGTTGATCGTTTAAACCTGTCCATTTCGAAAGTACCGAGGATGCCCTTAGTGCTCCGTATCTCGTGGCCAGGCCAGAAATTCTCCCCGAACAGGCGCGACAAAACGCTTAATCCTTAACATACATCACATCCCTGCCGTTGACGCGAGCACTCACTGCAACGCTTTCGGGTCGCAGGATGTACTGGCCTAAACGTCTTTTAGAAGAATAGCGCTTATTAAGTCGCCTTCTTTTCTCAGTTATAACAGGAAAAACAGAAACCGCAAAAGATTTTACACACACTCGAAATCACAAACCGTTTTTAAAAATACCAAACAATGTAGATCTTATCGGGTGTAAAAATTGCCATGCAATCCGTTAAGCCGGTTGTACCAGGAAATTGTTCATATTCGCACTTTTGTCCAGTAAACTGTCCAATTTTTGTAAAAGCATCATGTTGACCTACGTAACCTAGTTTGCGCTTTGTAAATGCATTCATCATAGTTTTCACGGTATTGTACATGCTCCCCTCCTAGAGAACTGTTTAATTTCGCGTGATTTGAGAAATACACCTGAATTTTCGATCCCCGACAGCATTGCGTCCAAGTTGCATTTCACACTTAATAACAAGGTGATTTCCGGTAAGAGCTTCATTCGTTGATCAATTATTTATCTGAATTACATGCTCACCCTGTTTCCTCATCAGTATTCCAGTTTAACATCGGTTGCGCGGGTTACTCGAAATTTGGATTAAATTTCCTGGCTGTCATTGTTCGTTCATATTTTTTCTATCTTGGTGCCCAGTGCATCAAAAAATTATACACCATCATTACTATTCTTCGTCGAATAGCATAATTCATCGCGTGTCATATTGTGCTCGATTTTATCCGTATTATTCTTCAGCCTCGTGTTTCCTTGCTGTCATAATCCATTCATATCTTTGCCATCTTGGTGCCCAGTGCATCAAAAAATTTACACAATCATTGCTGTTCTTTGTCGAATAGCATAACTCATTGCATATTGTATTATTCGTGTTCGATAATGTCCGTACTATTTTTAGCCCCCTTGCATATTACTCATCCTTTTCGGCAATGACCCGTGTTAGATCTAGCAGTGCTGGAACTCAGCAGACACAGTCTGTAGCAGCAAGCGCCTGCGGCCGGTATGGTTGTAAAATACCCGTACAAAACGGCATGCAGTGCGACCAGTGTCAGAAGTGGTATCACTTCAAGTGCACTGGTCTTAATGAACACCAGTACAAACAGCTAGCTTCCTCATCTCTTATTTACATCTGTATGAGTTGCAGGTTCAGCGAAAGCCAAGGCACCGCTCCGCAGCTGACTGGTCTCACACGCACCACGTCAAGTGGAGTGACGCAGAAAACCTGCAACTGTAAATGCGGGGCTCTTCTTAGCTCTGTATCTCCTTCCATTTCTTCCATGGAGAGTAAGATAGAGGAGTATCAACGGACTCTGTCCGAAATGAAATTAGAACTACATTCCCTGAATGAGTATATAGCGCTTGCTCTCCCCGGTGTTGCAATCACCAAGAAAGCAGTTGCCCTATCAACTGCCCACATAGAGGAGGCGGCAGTAAGAATGAAGGAAAAAGCTCTCAGGGAAAAGAGAGTTGTCTTATGGGGCCGCTTCCCTACAACCTCTTCTCCAACCGAGCTAGCTAAGACAGTCCTAGGAACTTCCTTCTCCCCGGATGCCACAAACATGGTACTTGCGAGTAGGCTGCGGGCCAAGACAACCAAAAAGTCACTTGGCCTTTTGGTAACCTTGCCAGCCATGCTCAGTCCCGAGGTAGTGGTAGGCAAAACAGAGGCTTTAAAGTCCGCCAACGCCCATTTGAAAGGCGTATCTTTCGACCGCTCCCGGCAAGAGAGAGCGAGACGCGAAGAGCGGACCAAGACTAAGTCACAAATCTTGGCAGACCAGAAGCTACAACTGGAGACTAAAGTCGTAGTTTCTGCTATCGACGTAGCCCCTCAGACCCCTGTGTCTGTTGTGGAAAGCGGAGGCACCGTCTGTATGGTCGTTCCAACGACCGGCGCCTCAGGCACAGGCACAAGCATTGAGGATACACACACCGCGCAAAAACCGTCTTCAGAGTTACCCACCCTGAAACCCACCAAACTGCCCAGCAGAAGACTCTTCCTCCCAAGAGTTCGGAACGGAAGCAGCCTGCTAGGACCGCCTCCTAAAGCTCAAAAAGCATCCATTTGGCCCACCCCTATAAATATCTCTTTCAGTGGCCCCATAACACAGCGCCCTTTGCTGTCTTCCAAACCCCGCTCCCAGAAAACGAGGAAGTCAAATTTTCCGTGGGTAAAAACTTTCAAACACCCTCCCAAGCAGCGGAATTTGACGGGGACGCAAAGTTCCCAGGTGGCGGCACCCAGAACGCTGATCGAACGCCCGTTAGGGTCGCTGACGTACGCACAGGCGGTGATGTCGCGCCCACATCCTCGAAGAAGGGTCGTCAGAACAACTCGGAAGAACAGACCGAGTCCAGCCCCACCACCCTCCTCATTTCTAGGCCTTCTTTCCCAGGCTCTTCCTCGCACCATCCTTTCTATTTTCTCGCGAAATCCAACGAGGAAGTAGCTTTCAGATGCATGTATACCAACTGTCTGAGTCTGTTTAATAAATTACCGGAAATCAGACAGTTAATTCATGACACCCAACCCCACATGTTCGCCTTCACGGAGACCTGGCTTACAGGTGATATCAGTGACAGTGAACTGAGTGTTCCGGGGTATTCTGTTTACCGGGCTGACTCTGCCCGAGGGAGAATGGGGGGTTCTGCGATTTTTCTTCAGCAGTGTCTCCCGACACCCACGGTTATTGGTGGCTTCCAGTCCTCTGATAAATGTGACGCTCTTTGGCTTCGACTACCACTGCGCGGCCAAGACTCACTCCTAGTGGGGGTTATTTATCGTTCTCCTTCATCAGACGTTCCCGACGACAACACCCTTCTGGTAAGCCTGGAAAACTTCCTAGGCCTACAACGCTTTACACATCTGCTTATTATGGGTGATTTTAACGCACCCAAGATAAACTGGGCATCAGTTTCTCACCAGGACTGTGAAAGCGGATTCTCGACTTCCTTATCAACGCTGATACGTCGGAAGGCGTGGACACAGCACGTCACCGCCCCGACGCGGCACCGTTTTGGTCAGATTCCCTCTTTGCTCGACTTAGTTATCACTAATGAGAGCCACCTGGTAGACAGAGTGATCATCAAGCCACCACTTGGACACAGTGACCACTCTCTGTTAGCCTTTGACCTTATCTGTTACTGGTTACAACAACCAGCAAAAAGATTCACCGTTCGAAACTTTAATCAAGCAGATTTTAACGGCCTGAGAACCTACCTAGGTTCACTTCTTCTTGACTTGGACTCCGTGGACCAGAACTACCACACGTTTCACAGCGCAATTCAAAAAGCAGACGACTTATTTATACCGCGCAAACTGTGCATTTTCTCTTATCGGCCACCCCTTCCACGCAGGATACGTCGTCTTCTCGATAACCGTTCCCAATTATTCGCGAAGCATAAGCTTACTGGAAACTCAGAGGACCTAAGCGCGTTCCACATTGTCCGAAACAGGTGTAGGCGGGAAATCCGCGAACACACCAAACTCGTACAAGAGAAGATCCTCATAAGAGCCCGCGGGAACAAAAACTTCTTATTCAAGCATATGCGGCGACTAAGAAAGAACAAACCTTCAGCTCTTTCTTTACGACTACCCAACGGGGAGACTTCATCTGACTCCCTAGTTGTGGCCGAGTTATTCAGGGAGTACTTCTCGGCAATCTATAACGTCGTATCCCCGAGCTGGCATCCTGTACTACCGTTGCAGAAGTTCAGGCAACCACTCGTGACCGCTGAGTTTTCTGTGCTAGATGTCGAAGACCTTTTACTCAAGGTTAATCCTTACGGTGCAATGGGTCCCGACATGATCCATCCCAGAATACTCAAGGAAGCAGCTGTTAGTTTGGCTGAACCCCTTTATAAGCTGTTCAAGCAAACACTCCAGACTAGCATCCTCCCTAGCGCATGGAAAGAGGCGATGGTCACACCCATATTTAAAGTGGGTGACCGGCACTCTCCGGCTAGTTATCGGCCAATCAGCCTCACTAGCATCCCGTGCAAAATAATGGAGCGCCTACTAAAGCGCGCCATACTCAATCACTTCTTATCAAATAATCTTTTTTCTTCCACACAGCATGGCTTCCTTCCTAATCGGTCATGCATAACAAACATGCTTATTTTCATGGATAGTCTGACGGAGGCCAAAGACAATGGCCTCATCTCTGATGCCATCTTCTTTGATTTTGCCAAGGCTTTTGACCGTGTCCCACACGGCCCCCTGAAACACAAACTGGAAGCCTACGGTATTCAAGGAGAGGTTCTTCGCTGGATTGCCTCTTTTCTTGATAATAGAACGTTTAGGGTCAAGACCGGATCAGACCTTTCGTCTCCCTCTTTCATTTCTGCGGGAGTTCCCCAAGGGTCAGTTCTAGGTCCTTTGTTATTCCTCATTTACATCAACGACCTTCCAAGCAACATTTCCAGCAGCGTCCTCTTATATGCAGACGACCTAAAAATCTGGAATGCCACTGATCCCAGCGCACTACAAATTGATCTTGACGCGATCAAGCGCTGGTCGGACGATTGGAGTCTCCCACTAAATGACAATAAATGTGCTCACATGTCACTCGGTGGAGATTCTGGCAATGCCTTCATGATTCATAGCGCATCTGGCACAGTAGATATCATGAGAATCGACCTGAAGAAAGATCTGGGCATCTGGTTGTCATCTAACTTGTCCTTCACGTATCACCATGAGATGGCGGCAAAAAAGGGATTTGCCGTTCTTATGATGATTAGGCGCACTTTCCCCCGCATGGACAAGAACGCTTTTCAAACGCTTTACGGGACTTATATAAGACCGCTCCTCGAGTATGCCAATCAGGTCGTGTATACCGGCCTGCAGAGAGACATATTAGCTGTTGAGCGTGTCCAGCGCGCGGCCACCAAGATGGTCGCGGGCCTGAGTAATGTTACTTACGAGTCTCGACTTGAAATTCTTGACCTTTACCCACTTGAATTTCGAAGACTTCGCGGGGATTTAATACTCACACACTTCTTCTTTAGAGTAGGTCTTGTAGAACAGTTCTTCACTGTAGCGAATGATGACGGCCGGCGAGGACATAATAGGAAGCTTTTCAAGCTTCGTCCTCGGACCTTTCTTAGGCAGCAGTTCTTTTCTTACAGGGTTATTAACTATTGGAACAGCCTTCCTTCTGAGGTCGTCAGTAGCGCTTCTAGGGATCGTTTTAAAGCTTTGCTTGATTCTCATTTATCTAAAATTGCATTATGCGAATAATCTTTCTCTGTTCTTGGAATTCATTGTAATCCCCAAGAGCGGTACTACACCCTGCTTTCAGTAATCGCCTTTCAGATCAACAGAAGCCCGCTGACACTGAGCAAGGGAAACCGACTGGATCCGGGAACCTTGGGCCGTTGCCTCGAACCCGTGTATCAATCGCTGAAAAAAAATCGCTGACAGGGCACCATTCCTACGGACGACTTTTCATGACGCTATCGGATAATTGTTTCCATCCGTGGTCCATATGCGACGGTGTGAACATGGGAAATATATCGCACTCCTGTTCTTAACCTGCGTACTGTTTAGTTTGATGTCTACCGAATGTGTCTGGGTGTCGGCTGTTGTTTGTACGCATCTCGACGCTCACTTGTCTAACAGCTAATGGCTCATTCCTAGGCTCAAAATTTTCTCCAAGATGACACTTTTTCTCATTTCTACCATTTCAGCCACAAACGTTCAATCTTCGCATTGTATATACCTTGATATTGATGACTGTCTGCCACTTGTACTGTGTTTTAAGTGGCCTGGCACTTCAGGTCTACACAATGGCAGTAAAAAAGCACTGAGATGGGAGTCCTTCCGCGGCTGTTAATTTCGCGCTGATCGAGTTGTCGAACAATAGGACTTTCTCTTTGGTTTTTATAACTAGTAGGGGGTAAGTTTGAAACTAAGAAATGAGTGATCACCGTGTCTAGCTGGCGGGTTGATGACCAATTCGCCCTCCATGTAGTCCATGCTTACAGTATTAGTGAGCTGGTAACAGGACTGACCAGAACGACAGCAACGCCCCTGCCTACCGGCACCCTGCGGGTGCGCTCTCATAGTTTGGGGAGAACGTCGGTGGCCAGTTTGACTAGGGTAAACTGAAGTTACCTATTATTTGGAACCAGAAAAACTAATATGTTCGACGAAGTTATCCAGGCTTTCATGAGGTACTTCCGCCTTAAACTTGTTGTCTTAGGGTGGGCGCCATGCAAACTTCATTGGAAGTGCACCTGTGATGCATTTTGCCAGCACAATCCAGAGGGTACAACGTATGGAAATGGACCAATGTCCTTCTGGGACCAGTGTTTTCTTAAGATTTTGCACAAGAAAGCTAGCGGAGCCCTTATCCCACCTCCTGACGATTCGGCATGGTACACCGAATACTCAGAAACTTCCAGCTCGTTGCTACCGAGGTCTGCTGAAAGTTAGACCCTCGTGGGGTCAAATGTGTGGGCTTTACAAACTTAGCCTAGTGTCTGGGTGCCAAAATTTAGTTAGTTAAATCCATATATTATATTCCTGCAGCCTAAAGCTATTTCCTATAACTGTGTGGGATTAAGGGCGGAGGGGCACGATGGACGGCTTGTATGAGGAGGGTGATAAATCACTGGGGGCGTGTATGGCAGAATTACGGTGGTTACCTCACACTGCCCTGTAACTTCGATGGATTTATCAAAATGCGGCAGACACCTGACCGTGGCCCGTGAATAGGTGATCGTTTGTGACGGATGTGCAATTTGTTTCTGTTATATCGCGACCGGCGCCCTTTCGAATACCTCCTCCTTCGATGCTTCAGGATGGTGGCTTGCCGCTTCTTGACACCGAAACTTTGCGCGGCTTATTTATCGCAACATGATCTAACTGTGGCGAACTTGTTGCTACCCAAAGAACTCACCTGAAAAGACGACTGGGTTTGCATTCATCGGAGTGAATGGAGGAATTTAGGAGGCCGCACTGTTTACAGAATTTGGGGGCGGAGGTAGTCTTTGACCGGTGCGGTGGAGGGTGCGCGAGGTTGGGACAGAATGGAAAGCACAGCTGGTTCCTTTTGATCAGATGGGTACTGCCTGTTCCCTCAGGGTTGCGGGTGGTGATCGAGGGTTAGCTCCATCGTTTCTGTACTCTGCGATGATACCAGGAAAGTATGAATCGAACTGCTTGGAGATAAACTACAGCCTAATGCCTTAGCTGAGGCTCCGAGACTGCCTTTATATGGGCCCCATTTTTGGTCTTCTCTTTCCTGTCGCCCTCCCTGTTTTTTTCGGGGGCGTTCAAGTGAGATTCCCGTCACGTTTGCACGGACGGATCTCAGGTGCGAATTTTTGTTGGGCATCACCCGCGCACTTTGCTTGTCAGGAAATGCAGCGAAAAGGCCAAAACGGCGTTTTGGAAGCCTTGGGACACTGCTTGTGGAACCCATGTAGGTTAGATCCGAAGAGAAAGGTGTCTGGTTCGATCCTATGGGTAGAATGCAATAGTGATCCGCTCTCATAACCGCAACTCTCTGTCACAGGCTAACACCAACTTCTTCAGGTGTACCCTGAACATTCCCGTTGTCACTTGCCGCAGCAGGTCCGAAAAGTGTCAGAGCTAAGCAGCCATTCAGAAAGGCCAGTTCTGTCATCATTTTTGAGATTGTACAATGAGTGTCCTCCAAGACCCACCCCACGGAAAATATTTGTCCACTGTTCGCATTTGTGTGAATTCTGCTGTGGCACTTGGAGGTGTGCGCTGATATGCTGGCAATTTGTGCAATGTGACTCACGCAACTATGATAAGGTAACTCATGCAAGTGAAAATGTCGCGCTAAGCGGTAAGTATTGTATACCAAACCTCATTCAGAGCAACAATGTTAAAGCGGGGCCGGTGAAGACAAGCTTGCTATCATATTTGATTGTAACCAGTCACACGACACCGGAAGTAGCTGTATAGCCGAGGGTCTTGCTGTCTTCTAACGACGGTAGATCCGGCGAGTCACCGTAATAAGTGTGTAGAAGGTAGAACGTCACAATCAGGTTAAAATGACAAACTCACAGAATGACCGCAACAGTAAGCAGAGCAAGCAAAATGTCGATCGGCAACGAATAAAGATAACCGCACATGAAAATTAATGTGCCAGCACAAATTGCGTAAATAAAGTGAATTCTTATTGACAGTAGAGAATTTGATTCATATTTTGAGACGCTGGTTGAGGCACCCGCATAGTGTATGGAATTCGTTTGTGAGGGCGTCAAGCTACTATAGAGGTATTCCAGACGCACATAAGTTCTGACCCGCGTGGACTCAAATACAAGAAACAACTCTTAGCCACCCGAACACACATGAAGTAAGTTGGGTGCACCCTAGTTTACCAGCTGATATCGGAATCATCTTAGTCAGGCGGTTTCAAATAAGCGTGCATTTAGTTCAACAGGCTTGTAAATTACGCGAGTAAGTTGCCGCGATTCCTCTTCCATTCCTTGCTGGCGCAGTACCAAGAGGGAATCATAGCATACGCCAGATGATTAATTTTTAATAACCTTCTTACTTGGCAACAATTTACCCGGGTGACAGGATATCACCCCTAAAACTAAAGTTGGAGACTGTAAAAAATGGGGAGCAAAGTTGAGCGGAGTTAATGTTGATGGGCTTAGTTCACGGGCACCTCGTTCTGCTAGAAATAGAAGAGACTGGTCAGCTAATCATTATCTGGGTAGTAAAAAATGACCTGGTAAGCAGTATGAAGCAGAGAAGTAGAATTAGGCACCAATTGTTCATTCCGACTGTCTACCGACTTGTTGAGCTACCCTGAGTCTACAGGCGGCGTCTACCGACACATCAAATCACGAACAGTCATGTTCCTGAAGCAACGTTGTTACACCCTGTTTTCAATGATCGTCTTTGAGATCAACAGACGCCCGCTGACATTGAGCAAGGAAAACCGACTGAATCCGGGACACTTGGGCCCCTGCCCCGATTCCGTGTATCAATCGCTGAAGCGCTGGCTCCCAGCCCGACGATCGACCGATTTCGTTCAAGATGACAATCGGATAGCCGCGTATGGTATGAATCAAATGGTGAAATGCAAAAGTAATGAAAACGGAAGTAGAGAGCAGAACAAACTACACTATTGAATTCGCTAGGTTTGCGGAGTATGGAACCGACTAATCATAACCACGACGAAATATGGGTCAGGCGATGAAACAAGGGAATAAGGCCAATATAGACAAAGGTTAAGCAGCGGAAGCAGGAAAGGTTAAACTGCGTAATGTCAAACTCCAAGAAGCAAACGATAAAATCCCTTGGTGATATACCAAAATTTGCGTTCATCGAAGGAACAATTCGTCGCGCGCGCAATTCGGATGACCCTGTTGTAACGCAGCGTGTTGCTGACGCCATTTTGGTTTCCGTCAGTGTAAGTCGTGTGCATGTCTTACTTGGCCTTTGGCTCACGTTTGTTTCTGTTATCTCCTCTTATAGGACTATCGTTGGAACGCCATACTTCTGAGGAACACTGTCTCCCGGTGTCTCCACGTTGCACAAAGTGGGTTTACGAGTGTATCGGGTACACGAAGCCAGAATGTCCGGCTTGACTGTTACAATGTCAGTCTTTCGATAGAATTGAGCTGGCGCGAGTTTATAATATAGCCGTAAACGCGGTTGAACGACTATTATAGGAAGTATAAATAAAGCCTTTTTGCTGCAGGGAATTTATTTTAGTGTTTGAAGATGTTATCGAGAACGTTCAAAATCACGGTGACCTGTTAGTGAGCTGTGCTGGTGAGTATGCTGAAATCTGTATGCCGATTAATGATTGTAGTTTGCGATCAATTAACATCGAATATGCATGCCATGAGTGATAAGTCACTGGTCGTCAACTTAAACGTTCATCAACTCAGCAAATAAGTGGTGATGTCTGAGATAAATGTGATGTATAGTCCTCACAGCACTGGGTTGAAAGCGAAGTACATTTAGTAACGCTGTGAACGAGAAAAAAGAACATCAGGTTATAATTCCCAGGTGCTAAGTTGGCGTTTCTCGACTTGATCTGATTTTACGATTTACTGATTACCGTAATCGCGCAGAAGCCGATTTGGCAAAATGGCTAAATGTAGTTACTAAGGTTTATGCAGCTAAATGGATTACCCAATAAGTGGAACCTTATACGCTTTCAGAGAGTGTAGTTGCCAGGAAGGGCATGAAGCAAGCTAAGCGACTGTGACCTATGGTTGAACGTCCTTATCTGCATGCTGGACAGTCGGCATAGGTGAAATCGAGGGGTAAAAAATCTTGGTGCATATATTGAAGGTACAGCATACTCCCGAAAATCTCAGATGGTTTCCGCAACCCTTTTGTCCCCGGTTATTACTTGAAAACAACATGTTTTTATGGATAAAAGTAGTCTCTGGAGGTATACAGCGTATAAATACATGATTACCACATGGATATGTAAGAGGTGCATTCATACTTGTTTTCATTTATATGCACCATGTAATGTGTACCTTCATGGATAAGTCGAAGTTACTAAATGATATTGTATGAGGTGTGTTTAACTTACGCTGGCTCGGTCGTCTAAACTGTAGCAGGAGAGCACGACTACTGAGATGTTTTAATACCGGTTGACTGGTTAACATTATCAGCCAAGTAGCATGTTCTTCAAGAACGAGTTGAGGCTAATTACCTCACACTTGTCAGAACCGTATGTGTGTTGCATCTCGGACTCAAACATCAGCAGTTCGCCGTGGGAACAAGTTTTATTGATGGCTGTGCTTAAACGATCTCTTGGCCGAGTACGCTTGTTTGCTTGTATTCTCCAAATGATTAGTTGCAAAAGTTCCGAAAAGAAAAGCAATTGAATGTGCATGGATGTCCACCCTAGGTTTTCCATAAGGCCAGTTGCATGGCAATCAGTTTATGAACCTTGAGTCCGTTCTTCTGAATATTTGAACAACTCAGCTGGACCTCACCCACAGACAGAGAATCGCTTACTTACTGTTTTAAGTAATCAGAAGTATCTACACGGTGAGGCAAATACTGACTCCGGATGAATGTGTGTGGATGCTGGTTATTGAGTTAACTACTTCGACTCACTTGCTTCCCCATGACATCTGGCACATGAAACTAGCACATCATATGGCACGCAAAGATTGATTGCACCGTTCGCATTCGGCTCGCCGCCTTGTTCGTCACAAATATTCCGAGAGAAGTGTGATCCACGTCGCCCCATGAGCTGTTTCAAATTAATTATGTGAGGAGACATAACCCAGCGATTGTGATGCTCACTGGCATGGCGTTTCAAGGTCTAAACGACTTGCAGGCGAACGTCCAGGTACAAGACGGGGTTTGTCAAATTCTTCGTAGAATAGTAAGATGCAACGTTCAGGGCATGTTTATAGATTTTGCCGAGTTCAGTGGTTGCATTATATCGAGGAAAATCGGCGAAACCTGAAAATTGCCCACATTCACAGTTTTTCCGGAAAAAATGTTTCGACTTCATTGGAAGAGGGCATTGTCTTGGTCGTTCACATCGACACATACTTCGTGTGGGTGATTAAACCTATTAGTAAATCTGGAAAGAACTACACAGTAAGAATTGTGACAGAACTGTTTTCCAGCCGTTCAATATATGATGTACTCACCTCCTTTGGTTCCGTTGAAAGATATTTTGATGATACTTGTAGCAGAACTCTTAGTCGTGCTAGCTTGAATGACCACCAACAAAGGCGCAATCTCAATGATAGTCAACGAAAAGGCTGTCAGAGGTTCGGATATTTATGGCTGGGGTTGGTGTACAAGCCTAACGCAGTGGCGCTCGTCTGGACCGTGTCCTGATCTGTTCAGTTTTGTTCTCTGTTCTGATGCATGTCCAACCGCACCCTGCGTGCCCGCGTGTCGAACACGTCAAATGGTGACTGCGCGCACGCGTGCGCGCGTTCGGTCTTGTGAGAGAGCTTTCGGGCCGGTGAATGCGTGGATACTCATGTGCGCCACTTAAGCTAAACGACTTGCCACGTGATGGGTCACGTGAGAGGGCGGGACGACGGCTACGTGAGGGCATAACCGCAACAGTGGGGCTCCCGTGATGACACTTCGGAATCTGAAAGGGAAAATGTAGGCAAGGAAAATACCATCACCGTAGTGCTCTACGTGAGAAGCGATGTTGTCGTAGAAGAATTAACAAGCACAAAGGTTGGTCATTGACTGTCTCGTAAGTGAGCGCTGATGACAAGCCGTAGTCACTATAGTCACCCAGACAGTGCGCAGGTTGTCAGCGGTCGGGTGGACGTGTGACCCATACCATATAGACTGTGAATACGAACGACGAGTTGCCAACGTCATTCCGGAGCCAGTTAACAATGCAGAAACCATCGAGAAGACCAACATGATGCCTTCATCGAGAAGAGGCATGACTTTGTTTTGGCTAATTTGCGAGTATGATAATTTTCCGGGTTTTGCCGATTTTTCTTACCTTAACGCGACCACGGCATTCGATAAACCCTACATACACGCTCCGGAAATTGCATTCCAATATTTCACGTAAAATGTAGTAATTTCTTTTATCGCTCAGATGTTTGTTTCCGACTGGTTTCAACCTTGGAACACCATACTGGCGAACCACACAATTGCCCAGACTTCTCACTGCGGACGAATACATAAGTTAGAGCTGGCCGATGAACCACTCTTTCTATGGCCATAAACTGATGCAGCTTTGGAATATAACGGCAAGTTTGAAATGTTACATAACTCAACTGTAGTGATTTCTTTCACGTGTGGCATCAGCATCGACCACGATAGGTAAGCGATTGGGCAACCGGATTTACTGTCTTCGTGCAAAGCGCGTGTGCGTAATCGAAATCGGGATCAGTTTGCACAGGACCAAGTGACTGTTGACAGTCGAGTGTCTAAATGTTCGCACAGAAATGCCAGAGAAGAAGAACCAGAGCAGAGAACGTGCCACTTGAAGACAGAATTAAGGAATACTCCGTAATTCACGGAGGATCCTGCTGGCTCGGAATTAGGACCCGAAACCCGTCTTGATTATTGAGTAATCTGCTGGGCACGGAAAAAGCAGAACAAAGGAAAGAAATGGTATGAACTACGAACTATTGGTCAAACCCATAAATAGGGTGTACATATTCGGACTACTAGTGCGGAAGAATACAATGACGGATGTAGCACCATGCATTGTGCTGCCATTTTGTTTTGCCACACATACTCCCGTCCGCCTCCTTTCGGGTCCTCAAACACGCGAGTAAGCCGCGTCAGTGCAACGGGCTAAGGAGGATGACCAACCAGAGCCCAAAGTCGGCTAATCTCGTACCACGGGACACCGCATCTATACGCATATATATATTGATTAGGGCGCACTGTGATTTGAATCTAATGGAACATGTGTTGTTGTCAATACACGTTTCCTGTTGACGTGCGATGTTCCTCTTTCGCGAGACAGACCTTTTGTGTTTTGATCTGCAAACGTTGGACATAGCGGGTGCTGTTCCTGTGGTCGACCTTATGTAATTTTACAATATTGGCAGCCGGCGAGACGCCCGAACACGTAGACGAGGCGGAGGAGCTACGTGTTTCGGACAACGAGCCTGCATTTCGCATGCAACAGGATCGGGGACTGCCAGTGCTAGATAATAATAATAATAATGGTATATTTCTCAACCCATTTG
>QNGE01002640.1:0-19482 GCA_008508345.1 Paragonimus westermani
GAAAATGCACAGTTTGCGCGGTATAAATAAGTCGTCCGCTTTGTGAATTGCGCTTTGAAACGTGTGCTAGTTCTGATCCACGGAGTTTATGTCAAGAAATGAACCTAGGTAGGTTTTTATGCCATCAAAATCTGCCTGATTAAAGTTTCGAACTGTGGATATTTTTGCTGGTGGTTGTAACCGGTAACAGTTAAGATCAAGGGCTAACAGAGAGTGGTCACTGGGTCTAAGTGGGGGCTTGATTATCACTCTGTCTACCAGGTGGCTCTCATTAGTGGTAACTAAGTCGAGCAGAGAGGGAAGCTGACCAAAACGATGCCGCGTCGGGACAATGACGTGCTGTGACCACGACTTTCGACGTATCAGCGTCGATAAGGAAGTCGAGAAGCCGCTTTCACAGTCCTGTTGAGAAACTGATGTTCAGTTTATCTTGGGTGCATTGACTTCACCCCATAATAAGCAGATGAGTGAAGCGTTGTAGGCCTAGGAATGTTTCCTGACTTACCAGAAGGGTTTCGTCGTCGAAGACGTATGATGAACGAGAACGGTACAGAACCCCCACTAGGAGTGAGTCTTGGCCATGCAGTGGTAGTTGAAGCCACAGAGCGTCACATTTATCAGAATAATGTAAGCCACCAATAACCGTGGGTGTCGGGAGACACTGCTGAAGAAAAATTGCAGAACCCCCATTCTGCCTCTGGAAGAATCAGCCTGGTAGGCTGAATACCCCGGGACACTCAGTTCACTGTCACTGATATCATCTAAAAGCCAGGTCTCCGTGAAAGCGAACATGCGGAGTTGGGTGTCACGAGTTAACTGTCTGGTTTCCGGTAAGTTATTGAACAGACTCAGACAGTTCGTATACATGCATCTGAAAGCTACTTCCTCGCTGGATTTCGTGAGAAA
Organism: Paragonimus westermani; assembly: GCA_008508345.1. Taxonomy (NCBI): domain Eukaryota; kingdom Metazoa; phylum Platyhelminthes; class Trematoda; order Plagiorchiida; family Troglotrematidae; genus Paragonimus; species Paragonimus westermani. The sequence continues at coordinate 907 of QNGE01002640.1, forward strand.
ATAGAAAGGATGGGGTGAGGGAGAACCTGGGAAAGAAGGCCCAGAATTGAATAGGGTGGTGGGGCTGGACTCGGAATATTCTTCCGAGTTGTTCTGACGGCCCTCCTTTGAGGTTGTGGGCGCGACATCACCGCCTGTGCGTAGGTCAGCGACCCTGCGGGGCGTTTTATGAGCATTCTTGGCGCCGCCACTTGCGACCTCTTTGCCCCTGTCAAATTCCGCTGCTTGGGAGGGTGTTTGGAAGTTTTCACCCACGGAAAATTTGATTTCTCCGTTCGCTGGGTGCGGGGTTTGGAATACGGCAATGGGAGATGTGCTATGGGGCTACTGAAAGAAATATTTTTTATGGGTGGACCAAAGTGCTGTTTTTTGAGTTGCAGGAGGCAGCCCTAGCGGGCTGCTTTCGTACCGAACTCTTTAGAGAGTTTTCTGCTGGGCAGTTTGGTGGGTTTCGAGGTGGGTAACTCTCAGGACGATTTTCGCGTGGTGTCGTTACCCTCAATACTCGTGTCCGCGCTCAAGGCCTCGGTCGTTGGAACGATTATACAGACGGCGCTTCCGCTTTCCACAACAGGCACAGGCACAGGGGTTTAAGGGATTACTTCGAGAGCAGAAACTACGACTTTAGTCTTCAGTTGTAGCTTCTGGTCTGCCGTGATTTGTGACTTAGTCTCAGTCCGCTGTTGGCGTCTCGCTCTCTCCTGCCTAGAGCGGTCGAAAGACACGCCTTTCAGATGGGCGTTGGCGAACTTCAAATCCTCTGTTTTCCTCACCACTACCCCGTGGCTGAGCATGGCTGGCATCCATGGAGAAGGAAGTCCCTAGGACTGTCTCAGCTAGCTCGGTTGGAGAAGAGGTTGTAGAGAAGCGGCCCCATAAAACAACTCTCCTTTCTCCGAGAGTTTTGTCCTTCATCTTTTCTGCCGCCTCCTGTATGTGATTGTAACACCGTGGAGATCAAGCTCTGTATACTCCTCCAGAGAATGGAGTTCCAGTTTCATTTCGGACAGAGTTCATTGGTACTCTTCTATCTTGCTCCCCATGGAAGAAATGGAAGAAGGTACAAAGCTAAGAGGAGCCCCGCATTTACAGTCGCAGGTTTTCTGCGTCACTCCACTTGACGTGGTGCGTGTAAGACCAGTCATCTGTGGAGCGGTGCCTTGGCTTTCGTTGAACCTGCAACTCACACAGATGTAAATGAGAGATGAAGGAGCTAGCTGTTTGTACTGGTGTTCGTTAAGACCAGTTAAATTGAAGTGATACCACTTCTGACACTGGTGGCATTGCATGCCGTTTCGTACGGACATTTACATCCATACCGGCCGCAGGCACTTGCTGCTACAGACTGTCTGCTGAGTCCCAGCACTGCTAGATCTGACACGGGTAATCGTCCACAAGGATGAGTAATATGCAAGGTGGCCAAAACATATTTCGGATACTATCGAACACGAGTAATACAATACGCAATGGGTTATGCTATTCGACAAAGAATACCAGTGATCGCATATAATTTTTTGATGCGCTGGGAACCAAGACAGCAAAAATATGAATGAACAATGACAGCGAGGGAATTTAAACCAGATTTTGAGTTGCCCACGTAGCCCAGAAGTCAACAAATCAACATATATGGAGCCAAATCGAATTGTGCGGCAAGTATGCAGCGGAACGAAGTACGGGGAAAAGCTGCATGGCAAAATTTTGCACAATAATGGCTTCCGTCCTCATCCTCGCCGCGACCCCCTCCGTATTTGCGGTTGAGAAAAATGCAACCCTCCGGCTATTTACAACGCTGAGAAGAGCAAGGGCTATGTACTCCTTCAAAGTTTCATTACAGCTGCACTTCACATAATCCGTCACATCTACTAGGAGAAAAACGGTAATAAAGAGTTACAAGGCACTCCGCGTTCACCTTTGCAATCTTCTTGTGTTGGCTCACTTTTGTTGGTGTGCGCGTGGCCAGCCATGAGTAGGACGGTGCTTGGGCCTCAAATATACCTGCAGCTCGTGTGGAAGTGGGGGATGTTGAACCATCTCAACTGCTTGTACAGTTCTTCACCAAAACTAATACTCTTGAAGCGGCACAACCTCAGGCATTTATGACAATACGTGCCGTTATATAAGGATATTCCGCCTCTGTTTCAAGCGTAAGTTCTCGTTGTCCTGGTAGACATCTGCCGAATTTTAGCACTGCTGGATCTGACGCAAGTCATTAGAAACCAGGATCGAAACATATGGAATAAACGCTAACCTCTCGGTGTTTTGAAGTGCGGATGAGGCAGAATACAAATTGCACAACAGTGAACACACTAATGTTTTCGATAACGAATGACGGCACAATACACCAAGGAAGCGAAAATACGAGCGGACAATAGCAGCATGAATGTTCGAGTCAATTTCTCATGTGTACCACAACGGTGAAAAGCCGTACGCTTCTGAAATTCAAAAATACATAGGTGAACTAAGTATCCAGTTGTCACACATGCTAGCGAGCCATGGTATATCTTGAGCCGTCGGCGCGCTTATCCATGAAATTGCAGATAAACGCAAACGCATGCATCCATCGGACAGCGTTCGGGCGCAGCTGCGAACCAGTATGAGCTGTGAACCGTTATTTTAGAAGGTGATTTAATGGTTGTGCAGCGGGTAGATCCCACTTTCCTCCAGCCCACCATATCGTGCAGACAGATTGCAAAAGCAAGCCGCGGTGGCAACCTGGAGAGAGTCGCATAAAAGCCCTGTCCTCAATAGGCTATCGGGTTGAGCATGAGCTATGGCCCAGCTGTCTAGGAAGTAAGCACAAATGAGAGCGGTTGACGACCGTTGATTACACTGTATTGGTGACGCAGTACAAATAGCTTACACACTTTTTATCAACTCCCATAGTTTAGCGTTCTGTCATGCGTTACTGATGGGAGATTTTTATAGTCCAGATGTCTCATTTGCTACCTTGTCTTGCGAATTATGGCACGGAACTCCATCGATAGTTGCGTACATCGCCGGCATCAAGCTCGAAACAGGTAGGCGACGGGCATTTGAGAGCCAAATTATGTTTTCCGAATTTAAAAAAATAACAATTTGCCTACTTCAGGAGAAATATATGGGGTTTGCTTATCATACCAGTTCAGTTTTATCGAGGAAGACCGCCCGGACACCAAATTTGCTCATAATTCCACGTTTGTTGGGATGAAACGATGTTTTCGGTAAAACCATGGGGCCGGCCCTCATTATATATTTTGCGCTGCGAAAATGTTTTGACGAACATTTTCAGGATTGGATGCATATCTCCAGCCTGCGGAAGCGCTCAATTTTTTCTGGTTTTGAAAATATACATGAAATTGCAACACACGACCATAACTTGTCGGCGTTTAACTGCAAAAACGCCATCGCAGCTAATAGTGTAGGTTAGAAAACCGTGTTCGTAGGTTAATTATCTATCTGCATGAATACAGCCTTTGCAAGTAATGAGTTTGCAGGCCGTCCTGAAGTTAAAACGATCATTTTGTCGCAAATCCTCGTTTTTAAATATTTTGGGTAAACTGGACATCCGAATTTTAGACAGATTAAGCACTTCTCATCAATCACAACCTAGTGGTTTTGCTGACAAATTTGGAATATTTTGAGAAATTTTCTCAAGTATCAGCACGGCGATAAAAGGTTCCATACTTTCCACGAGAACAGGCAATAATATGCGGCGGCTTATATTCACGTTTCACAAATGCGTCCATTGAGGTTTCAACGTGGAATACACAATTGGGTTCTGTGAATGCCTGATTTTGCGACGTTCTAGGAGCATTGCTGGAACATAAAGTTATAACCATACCGCGTTAACACCACATCTTAAACAGGAATACTGACAAATGTGACCGTTGAACACATGTTCGCCCTTCCAGTTTCATTATCCATAAGAGCTTCTTAATTTGTTTTCCTCTTCGTGGTCTTTAAGTTAAAGCACATTACTCGAATTCGCATAGTCTTAAAAATGCATAAAGTGTCGTTGCCGACTAAGAACAACCCTATCTCTTGCTTAGTTAACTGAGATCGAAATTATATGCTGGTTTACTAGCCTGTGCAACTAGCAAATCACAATTACTTTTCTTACACAAGCGTACACAAGTGAAATGGTCGAGCCTATGACTTCGCAACAGCACTTGGCAGCCGACACCGATCTATTCAACTGCGAACTACGTGAAAACCCATGAGAACATCCACCATCTTCTCGAAAACGGCACGAAGGCCAGAATTACACGCACTGCTTTTGTCAATGTTCTGAGACCTCTAACTCTATCAAATGCGCACTGATATTTGAATACTCAGTTCCAGGAGACGTCTTTTCAAAGTGTGATTAGGCGAGGCGCGGATAAGGTGCGCTTAAGGCAAAAAGTACTGTGATGGCCTGCAAGGTCGAGAACAGAGAGCAAAGTAAAAGTGTTCGTGAATGTTGGCATCTGTTGAATTGCCTGAATATCCGGATCGCGATGACACTCGTGTTTGCGCGGAAATGAAACCCAGACATTCGATGGGTGCAAGAACGAATGCATGTTTGTCTGCACGAAAACAGAAACCGTATTGTGGGGTGCGTTCAAGCGCATCGGTGAGTTGCTTCATAAGTTCATCTGAGCTGTAACCAGTAACAACGATATCATGAATGCAATCAGCAATCCCAGACAAACCAATCAGGATTGATTCCAGTATTTGCTGGAAAAGAGCAGGTGCGGGTTTCACACCAAATGAAAGGCGGTTGAATCGGAATAGACCACGATGTGTATCGACTGACGAAAGCTATCTTGAATCGGCGTCCACCGCCGAATCAGTCTTTGTGAGTCAGGTACCGCCATTAAGCTGACTGAACAGATCTTCAGATACCGGCAGTGGACACCGATGCGAAGCGAAGGTAATTTTGAGGCTAGTGGAGTAGTCTGCACAACTACGCACTCATGTTGTTGAAGTGTTCGGGTGTTTCAAGTGGACGTTGGCTGTGCGGTATCACATCTGGATGCTAAAGGGACATTCAAACCGCCGAGTTTGACTATCCGCAATTCAGTGATTCAACGATTCTCACACGGGTTCGAGGCTGGGGGCCCAATCTACCCGGATCCACTCAGTTTGTTCGTTTCGATGTCCGTCAGTCATTGAAAACGGGTTGTCGCTCCGCTCTTGGGAGTTACAGAAATTACCAAGAACAGAGTAAAATAATAATCTAGCAGAACGTAATAAAATACTAATCTAACAGTCTTCAAGCAGGTGGGGATCCGATAACACTTTGAGACGGTCCTTAGAAGAGGAACTAACAATCTGTAGTGAAGGGTTGTTTCAGTAGTTGATAACTCCATGAAATAAGAACTGTTGTCCCAGGATGGTCCAAGGTCGAAGCTTACAGAGATTCTTGTCGTGACCTCTCCGACTGTTATCACTTACTAGGGTGAAGAATTGTTGCACGAGTCCTGTGCTGAAAAGAACGTGTGTATGAATTAAGTCGCCGCGGAGCCTTTGAAACTCAAGTGGATAAAGATCGAGAATTTCGAGGCGAGACTCGTAGTAGAGATGCCGTAAGTCAGTGACCATTTTGATGGCTACTCGCTGGACACGTTCAATGGCGAGTATGTCCTTCTTCAAACCGGTGTAGATGACTCGATTGGCACACTCGAGCAGTGGTCTTATGTAGAATTCGTAAAGCGCGTGAAAGGCGTGCTTGTCTATCGGGGGAAGGTTCGTTTGATCATCCCAAGAGTCATAAAACCCCTTTTAGCGGCCAGCTAGTGATGATAAGAGAAGGACAAACCAGACGACAGCCAGATCCCTAGGTCCCTTTTGAGGTCTAATTTCGTGATATCTACTACACTTTGTGCACTGTAAATCGCGAATAGGTTCCCAGAGTCTCTTCCAAGTGACATATGCGCACACTTGTTGTCGTTTAAAGGGAGACTTCAGTCGTCTGACCAGGTCGAGGTCACTCTGCGGTGCACTGGGATCACACGCACTCGAGATTTCTAAGCCATCAGCATGAAGGAGGGCGTTGCTGGAGATCAGCTCGGGGAGATCGTTGATCTTGATCAGAAACAACAATGGACCAAGTGCCGACCCTTGAGGGACTCCCACAGAGACTGGGAATGGAGACGAAGGACCTGAACCGGCTTTTACTCTGAAGGTCTTGCTACCAAGGAAGGAAGTAATCCAGCGCAGAACCTCTCCTTGGATCCCATAAGCTTCTAGTTTATATACCAGATGACCGTGTGGGACACGGCCGAAAGCTTTGGCAGAGTTGAAGAAGATAGCATTCGAGATATGACAATTGTATCTGGCCTCCGTTAGGCCATCCATGAAGATTAACATATTGGTTATGCATGATTGATCGGGAAGGAAGCCATGTTGGTGCGTTATAACAGTTTCTCCACTATCTTGCATGAGTTGCTGGTAAGGCTGATCGACCGATAACTTGCAGGAGAGTGACGATCGCCTGTTTTAAACATAGGTGAGACAATGGCCTCTTTCCATGCCTCCGGAAGAGTGCCTGTCCGAAGTGTCTGTTCAAACAAATTTGAGAGAGGCATCGCCAGGCCAAGGGTCGCTTCTTTGAGGATCCGGGGATGGATCGCGTCTCGTCCCCTGGCACTATAAGGTTTGATCTTGAGCAAGAGGTCCTGAACGTCGGACACAGAGAAGTCCGCTGTCAGCAGAAGGTATTGGAATTGTCTCTGCTGGAGAAGGGCAGGCAGGTTTCAGTGTAGAGGATCAGTGAGAAAAGAGGTTCCTGTAAAATATACATCTTCCAAAGAAATATCACAGGTGACCTCACCAGTTAGTTGTAACATTTTGCCCGATTCATTTTGGGCTTTGTGATTGGTGGTAAACACATCGGGTTCACCAGTTAACTCCCAGGTGGAACGCGTAATCAACTTGGTGCCAGAATCTGTGCTCAGCTAAAAATGGATTAGGAAATTGCTGATGGAAGCCGCTTTGTGCAGTCTGCGTGATTCAAACTGGATCTTTGAATTAACAAACAAAGAATTGGGATTCGACATCAGCATCGTTGCTAAAATTGCCTTTGTGATGAAATGAAATTGGAGCTCGATTCGACCGATTGTTGGGAATGGTGTTACCCTGTACGTCGAAGGAAACTTTTTTATGTCCATATTGGTTGCCTCTCTGGCACCTGTACTTTCTGAATGGGCAAAACCGTTCGAAATGTCAATAGTCGCAAGAACAACATGTTGCTGGGGGTCTATTTGTGGATTTACCGGTGCCTCCTTTAACCGCTTGGACCGCATTGGTGATAGTCTGCCGTGCCGTCTGTTAAATCATGGTCGTGTCGCCTTTCGAGTTCACCAGTTGATGAAACTCTGCCATGGGAGCTTACATTTTGATGTCCCCAACCTGCTCAAGTTTGGTCACTAAGCGAGTTCGAATGTCAGCATCCCGAGGTGAGTTAGGGTCATCAATGAAACTGATGCATTTGAGCTGATATTACGTGAAGGATTTATGTGGAAACCCCTCATATTATCGGTCGACCGGAACTTCAAAGGTTACATAATCATCTGGCACACGTTCAGTCAAATTGTAGCCGTTGCGCCGGAAACTTAACAGTGAGAGTTGTTCAGCAGAAAAACCTCCGAGCTGTCTGACGGTTTGGTGGAATTCCAACTCCTTCAATTGCCGTGAAAGGATGAAACTCGTGAACAGTTCCTGTCTCGCAGCGCCAAGCTTTTGAACCGGAAGTCCGGCTTTCCATTTGGGATCTTCGCCAGTAATTTCACACTGCAGTGTGTCTTCCAAATATTTGAACCGTGCATCAAATGTATGACCAGATAAAGGCTCGCAGTGGAAGTCCCAAACGCCTCTGGCGATGGAATCGGTCGATACCTATTTGTCACTGGAAGTTGACGCTGTTGACGGCCAGTGGAGAGCTTTGGTCAGAGGCTGTATGAGACGTTGCCGCGAAGTCCACCGGCATCAACCTGTGGTCACCTGATGTGCTCTTCTTGAACTCGGAATCTTTTGTTACTAAACAGGCTATAGAAGCTGGATAGAGGGTATCCGTGATTTGCACTTGGTCTCCGGGTTCGTAGACTAGCTCACAGCTGTACTTTTGCAACCTGATCGTCAGTCGCGGTAGATCTCGGGGCGCAGCGCTCAGGGGCTGCTTCACTGTTGTTATCAGGAGTTTGTGGTCTGTGTGTATCCCCGTCTTTCTTCAGAATATGGATGTATTGAAGAGTTCCAGAGCAAAAATTCATCGCCAGCATTTTCTTCCAGGTTTGCGCATAGTTTCGTTCCGCAGTCAAAAGGTCCCGGCTTCTGTGACCAATCGGCCTCCCTTGTTGTAGTAGCACAGCTCCAATGCCCAACTGACTGCTGCCACTTTGAGTTACCAGTGGAAGCCCAGGACTATATTCCGCAAATACCGGGACTGTCGAAATTAGCCCTTTCATCACATCGAACGGTGATTGCTGTGTTTCACCCCCACATCCACGCGAATACTTTATGTGCAAGTTGTCGATTTTGACGCTATATATCAGCCAACTTTGGGAGGAATCGACTCAGGTGACTGGTCGTACCAGTGAGGCGTGAAAGCGTTCTGGCATCCTTGGGTGCGGCATATTCTGATTCGCATTCACTTTGTCTGGATAGACCTTCAATCCCTCAGACGTGAGTAGTTAGCCACAAAACGCCAATTCTGTCGTCGGGAAAAGACCTTATCCGGCGATAGCACTAATCCTTATGATATGCATCGTTCTAGAAAGGCCTCAAGACTCCGGTTCTGCTCCGTACCCGTGTTTTCGTATATAAGCACGTCGTCAGCGACACAAGCATTTCCCTTGAGTTTATCAAGCGCTTGAACTAGACGCCTTTGGAAAGTTTAGTTCGACATTTGCATTTCAAAAGTTAAACGCAGCCACCAGAAATGCCCAAAAGGGGTGCAGAACTTGGTCAGATAGCTGGATTATTCATCCAGCGTCAGCTGCCGGTACGCGGAAGACAAATCAGCTTTCTTAAAAAATAAGGTGCCAAACATCGCGTAGAGTCGGCAGCCTGTATTGTTCCCTTGGTAGCACAGCATTTAGCGGTCTGGGATCAATGCATGCACGAATACCTCTCGACATATTCAATGTTATCGCAACCTGACTGATTCAATCGGTAGACCCACCTACTGGTGCTATTATTTCAGCTCGAGCAGACGATCTGATCCGTCATTAAATCTCCCACGGCTGGCTGACGGAACTGCCCTGGCTGATAACGTAACCGGTACGGCATTTTCGGCCACAGAGGGACTAAAAATACCTGGCCTACAATCCACAACCGAATCAAGCATAGGAGAATATTGATCAAACAATCGGAGCGTCCTTAACCCATGAAGTAAATTATCACCATGAAAAGTCATAGAGTTTATTGTTTGAATGAGATCCAGTCAGAGGATTGGTGTCATATCTCCTTCCATAGGAAAAATGTAAGCAACAGAGTCGCCATTTTCGGGTTTCTGATCTGCAAACTAGCCTTTCCAGGCACTCGCGTTTTTGATCCATTCCACAGTAACGGTTGCGCATTGAACAACTCCGCAATTGACGATTAAACATACTCCGTCGATATGACATTGACGGATGAGCCCAAGTCCAACTGCTTTCGCCATCGTCTGTTCTCAATAAGAAGGTCCGCATAAACCTCTGTTCATCCGAGTGCATCTCGAACATCATCCAACACCTGCTGGACCTGTGCTTCCTCAGTGATCAGTCTGACAGATGGTATCTTGCACTGCTTGGTTCTTCTCTCTACACTTCATGCAAGTTCTTCCAAACGCTGGACATTTCTCTTTCTTTCGTTCATGATGTTCAGTGCAGAACAGACAGGGGTGTGCTGTGGACCTGGCCCGTGCTCTGCCGATCGCGTTCAGATCCGTTTCGTTTATACTGTTAAGGTCATTGGTTCGCTGTTCCGCGGCCGCTTCGCTGTTACAAGTGACAATACACTGGAAAGGTGTCAACTGTCTCACTTTCAGCAGTATCTTGGTCCTGAACACCAAGAACCATTCGATCGCGTATGGGACTGTTCTTCATTCACCTGCTGGAAATGCAAGTTATAGCTGGCTCCCTGGTTGCCATCACATACTGATCGATGCATTTGCCTTGTCAACGGCTTCTTTGGACGCAACGGGAACTCTTGAAAGTTTCGCTTGCCTGCCCGAGACTGTATCCTTCGAATCTACTGACCACCGTGCACGGGCCGTTATTGTCTTTGTCGTCAGCAAAAAACAAAATCGACAGGATCGGTCTGCCCTCATCCCCAACGCAATGCTGGAACCTCGCTAATGGGTATTTTTCCAATCAATTCTTTTCACACATGCACGCCTAGAGCACTGTCAGAGCGCGCGACTTCGACAGAAATTGCAGTCTGCTTATACACCAGATCACACAAGTCAAACATCAGGACGTCAACAGACAGGCCTTCACCCGGCCCTGGATTTGGCGTCGAAGATAGAATCCACAACATGCCTCTGGATATGAAACGGTCAATAAGAGCTGTTTCCTACTTTGATTAACAATCCATTATTCCATTGACAAAGTCGAACGACATATTGTACCATTATACCGGTGGCATACTTGTCGTGCTATGTACATTGAGAGGGTCCATTGTTTACTGGAATTCAGTCAATGGTACGCATGTGCAAGGCTGAGAACCCGAGTTCTTCTGATGCGTATATGTGTTTTGAGGGTCATACACTGATTACATAAACGCTGAATGTTGGGGATCACTCTGTTTCTCCTGATCATAGCTTTTCAGACAGATTTGGAGTATAGTCGTATTCCGTTTCGTTCACGCTCTTACTCATTGTACGGTTGTACACAGCTTAAACTGTGAGCCGTGTCCGTGTACTCTACCATCCCATTTTTCACTCAAAGAGTGTTACCAACGTGCACTGATATGTATATGTGTATGTACATGTCTAAAGCATTTGAAAAGAGGTCACGCACTGAATACTGGACGGGTTTTTGGCGTTTCAAAATCCATACTAGGATCCGTTATCATACAAGTGACATTTACATGTATACGTATATGTATACATACACCGATACGGCAGAGCTAGTTACTTAAGTAAGTAGCAATTGCTCTTCGATAAGTTTCTGTAAAAGTCTAGTAGTTAACTATAGACGTGCTCCTTTTTTCCAAGCCCATCACCACAGCTTTTTCCCCTTTCGTAACTGTATACTACATCGTCAGTGCTGTGTAGCTTATCATTTCCGTACTGCCATGGCTCGCTATCTATTTCCTGGCTGCAGCTGCTCGCCTTTCTCGCAGAATAATCAGACAATCCACTTGCAGCTCGTTTACTAGGCTTGTCCGCGTTAGGGGTCATGCGTTACAATGCTTTGGCCACGACGCGTGGTTTCATATTTCTTGCCTTGTTGTCTCTCCTGAGCACTATCACGCAATTAGTGCAGCCAATATAGACTGCATTCAACTTAACCGCGATAGCTGTCGTTCTTCCGGGAAGCTATTTGCCGACTAAGTAGGCACTACCGACACTTCGATAGCTGCAGCTGGCGAGTCGGCATGTAATAGCGCTTAGCTTCATAATATCACCGCTAGCGCCAACGAGCACCACCCTAACCAGGGTGTGTCAATCCGACCTGAACGCAAACCAGGTGGTCGAAAAAAACCACACGCGTCATTAGTGGCCGATGTCCAGGAGTCGTCGCGTTCACTAGGTACTGGCATACCTGCCATCAAAATTAGACGTTCTGCTGCCCGATCAGATTCCATTATAGTACTGGAACTTCCAAAGTGCCCTGACTTGTCCCTCCAGCTACGCGATGGGCACGACCGTGAAGTTTAGCTCGGCCTCTGTGCTCAAATACAAATCAAGCCTCGACGTCCTATCTCCATCACCCGTCTTGCCGCGTGTAAGCAAACCGGGGCTGATACGAGTTCCTTTTGCAACTGCTGCGGAAACTGAGGAGGCTCTCCTAGCAACCTTAAAACTACACCTGTTTGGCGGGACCTCAGTTTATCCCGATATACCTTGGACTGATCGACAACGGAGAAACCAAGCCACGAAAAATGCGGTCCCTATTGACCGTTCCTGCAACGTAATTACCAGAAATGTGGCTGATACATGTGGGGACCACGCACATCAGTCAATGAAAATTCCTTGCATTCACCCTAAAGTTAGAAGTGCTTTTGCAGAACATAGTACGCATTCCGCGCCCTAGCCTAGCCCCAACGGATTCCTTGCCACGGCTCCTGAAAATTACAGTGACTGCCCTTGAGAAAGTTACATATATATATTTCAGCGTGCTCGTCACGGACGCCATCGAATCTCAGGAGGCAGCCTTTCACCCTGATCGTTCCAGAGCTGAACGCGAGAAGCTGTGAGCTGATTATCTGGCACGAGCTGCTCTCCTAGTCGTTCCCGTAGTTGACCTGCAGCCTCAGTCGGAGTCTGCAATAATCCCACTGATGCGTCCAGATTCCCCCGAAAAACCGAGTTCATCACCGAATCAGACAATTTGCACTCATTCAGAGTAAATTCTGCCAAATGTGCTTATACCAACGTCCAAAGTCTGGCCAGCAAACTAGACAAATTCCGTGAGCTTTGCCCCGCGAACGACCTATTTATTGTGGAAATGACTGAATCGTGGCTCATCAAATCATCTCGATCCTGACCTTGATATAGCAAGCATGCTTCTTATTCGGAATGACAAAACAATGGGCTGAGGAGATGGTATTGCTCTCTATGTCCGCAACTCCCTCCGAGCTACCCTCCTGTCTCAGCCGATAATCACTACCATTCTTAAATCTTTCAAGTGTTCCATTACACTCTCCAACTCGGGCAGATTGTTAGCTGGCGTAGTCTGTCGGCCTTTCTGCCCTTTACTCGACCACGACGAGGCATTCCTGTCCGGACTAAACTTTATCCCCTCTTTAGGATACTCACATCCTAATAATGGGCGGCTTTAACCCACCACAAAATGACTTTCGTACAAAGGCCCCGTCGATGCAATGCCTAACAAATTTCTAGCTGCTGTTGCAGCTGAAGACCTCACGGAACATGTGATTGATTTTACAACGTGGCGCGAGGGCCATGCTCCTTCCCTTCTAGATTGTATCCTCACTAACGAGGAACTAATGGTAGACAACTTGACAGTAGATGCCCCGCTCTTCTTACGTGATCACGCTGTAGTACCTTCCGACTTCACTTATAGTGCTATGCTTACTTTCGAAGCAAGCGTTCGAAGAAGGATCTTCCGGAGAATTAGGGTGGACGCACTCAACACATTCTCAGCTAATGGTACGTGAGACCAGTTTAACTCATCTGTCTATATGGAGAACGTCGTCCCTATTTTCGAAATAGATTTGCGCACTTCATGTGCAATTCGCAGTGGGATTAACCTGATTCTTGTTGCGTCAAAGCTGCTCACAACCATTGTACTTCGCAGGCTAGGCGAAGCACGCGAAGAATATATTCGTGGTGATGAAATTGGTTTTCGCCCCGGCCTTGGCCACACTGATCACATCTGCACACTCCGTCGGATGCTGGAACCTCGTCATTCATATGGGAGTCCAACAATTGTTGTCTGTTTGTACGTCATAAGGACCTTGACGGTCGACGAAGCTGCACTCAGGGACTGTCTATCAAGGAGGGGTGTGTCTGAAAAGTATGTGAACATGCTGAAAGCAATTCACTGTCAGGTCTCGGGCAAGGTTAGGGTTTATGACAACGTATCACCGACCTTTATCATCCCAATTGGGATTCGACAAGGTTGTCCGGCCCTCCATTTCTTGTTTAACTGTGCAGTAGACGATGTCCTAGAGTGTGCCTTGATAGACTTCGGGTATGGTGGTGTGGAATTGCTCGAAAGCACTCAAATTCCAGACATGGGATATGCAGACGATATGGCCCTAATCCGCGAGGGCCCAAATGGAGCCCAGATAGTGTTAGACGGATTGGTGGTTTCATATGATTAGTTTGGTATTATCTTTGCATGTGCTGAGAGCAAAGTGTTGTTGTGAAATTGGCAGCACTGTTCCTGCTCTCACCTTCGATGGTGATTAGTTGGAATTGGTCGGGAAGTTTATGTACTCTGGGAGCTGTGTCGGCGATGGTGAGATGTCCAATGTGTCCAAGTTGCGTGACAAAAGTTTGGATGGCATTTACAACTTACGGCATCTGAGGCGTCGAATGATGTCAGTCTTTTTGTGAATGTTCGAGTGTGCAGTGCCAATGTGAGGGCAGTCCCATTGCGCGGCGTTGTAAGGCGGCTGATTTGTGCGGATGATGTTGATCGGGTGTTTGTTTCCGACTGTTGGTGTTTCCGAATCATCAGCGGCGTGTGGTGGGTAGATCGTATCAGTATTGACGAAGTTCGCTTATGTGTCTTCGGAACGGGTGATCTCTGTGTACTTTAGGGCATTCTGGTCCCGCCTCACATGCTTCTTTGGCTTGGCCACATCTTACGAATACCAATTAATCGTCTGCCACACCGTGTGTTGTTTGCGAGTGTTTGGTTGGGCTTGGAGCGTCAGCGTGTTGGTCAGCTTATGACTTGGATTGGGGTCATAAAGACACTCAGTGTGAAGTTTGCTTCAGTAGGATGTTACCAGCTCCGTGGTTTGGGTCCGAAGAACAGTGAACACCCTTGGTTGGGGTTGCAGTCTGATATGGCGAAGAGTAGAAGTCAATGTTGTTCGTGCTGTGAGTTTCCGTGTGCATGGTTGTAATTTTTCCTCTCTTATCCTTCTACATTTTTTCTGTCTTTCGCCCTGCGCATTTATTTTTTTCCTCCCATTTTGTGGTACTTTTGACACTCCGTGCGATTTTTCATGTGCTGCAGATCTGTGTGCACATACACCTTCATAAATGATTGTTCCGTCAGGTGATCCCTGCAGCTTGCCATGTCGACAACCTCTCATCCGTCCTGCAGTGAAGGTTCACCTATCGGGATAACTAATGCTGATACCTACAGGCATTACGAATCATGGTGTGGGAACCATACTACAAGTTAAATTGATGTTACATCAATATTTGTTGCCACGTATCTGCATGTTTGCACGCTGATTGGAATACGGTTAGCTTTTCCATGCATACATAGGTGTAGAACAGTGCTTTCTCGAACGAACGATCTTTAGACTGAGTTTCCTTGTCGAATTTGGGTCAGATTTCAGCAGAACGAAGGGTTCTACTTGCATCAGTGACCCACCCTCGAGTCACTGTGGATACAGTTTAGTCTTAGTTCACTAGGACTTCCGTACTTTTTTCGTGGACGGGACTGGGCTGTGTTTCGTGCATGGTTGTGTGGATGGGGTCATTTCCTTATAGGTGATAACTACTTCAATAGGATATTGTACACGATCGAACTTTTCTTGAACGGAGACCTTTATTCCTGTATATTATGGACTACGAAGGCGAACAATATTGTTACACAAAGTGAAAAGGTAAGGAAATGCAATCGTGTTATTGGCCAGCCTGCCTATCTCTTTCATTCAGGACTGCTTTTTTACGATCAACGAAGTTTAATGGGTGTGAATGTGGATTTGTCTACCGGATGCATTCTGAAGGAAGACTGATTCCGTATTTCACCTTAGTCAATGTGATCATTGGTGTTTTGTGTTTGGAACTTATATCTTGTGTTTATGTAACGTCGCCGAAAGTTGGACTTGTGGTCTGTCCTTCCCTTCGCATACTACTTTCATCCACACGGGTAGTGATAGTTTTGGCGGAGGGTGGTGTGTAACTGCACACGCCTTCTCTTGTGTTTGGACTGGACTTTTCATTTCCCCTGCTTTCTCACAATGTTTTCCGTTTTCCCCGAGGTAAGTATTATTTTGGGAAAGGTATCAACCTTGTCCCTCACGAATATTTTGTGTGATTCATGAAAGTTTAGCCTGCTTGTTTTGAACGTCCATATGATAATACACCGAACTCTGTTCTCACGTTTATAATCTCTCAATTTGTCCCATTCAAACTTCCAGAGTGGGCAGTATGCATTGAAAACATGCTTTCCTGTTTTCTCATGGGCTCAGCCGTTCATCTTAAGCGGATATTTAAAACATGTCGTTCAAGATTTTTAAACCGTATATATATATATATATACGTGTGTGCGTGTGATTATGTATAAAATACGAAAGCCGAGTGATGAGTATTTATTGTGATGTTTCAAATCCACACTAAAATTGATCCGTTCTCAAACAAAGTGATAATGAAACAACTTGCACATAAACTGTCGACTCCTTCCTATGTTTATCTATCCGTCGCTCGTCTTTGTCCTATTTGTGTGATCAACGGGGTGTGATGAGTATCTAGTTCGATGTGTCCACTAATTGTTCCTGCTTCCTCTTGCCAGTCTGATCATCTTGGCATCCGCTAGTTTGACCTCGTGTCCTGTGGTTGCGCATTGTTGCCAAATTTTTTATTTCTGACTTGTCCGTCGCAGTGCTAAATGTTGTGCATGTAAACGTGTCTTTAACCGTTTACCAGTTTCGCCTACGCAAGCTTGGCCACACAGTCTTGACAGGGAATAGAGTATGTTCAGTCCGCTCGTTTATGCGCTTCAATTGGATCTTTGATTTTACAAAGCTTATTTTAAAGGCTTTTTGTTGACCTATTGGTGATTTTGACTCTAGATTTCTCATAATTTGCTCAGTTGCCTTCGAGATTCCTTTTACATTTCCCGTGTATGGTTTGTCAGACCTCTACCTGTTGGCCTGCCTGGTATGAGTAACTCTGTCCAGTTTAGCCCAAAAGGTCATCGAGATGCGCAAGCCGTCACACCACGTCAAGGTCCAGTCTCACTGTGACGAGAGGATGGTGTGGACACTAGTTGTGCTGACCGAGCTGGACTCGTCAACCGTGTCGGACGTACACCAAATAAGCACAGCTGTTTATCTAAACCATACTGTCGTTTCAACTGTGGTAAGTTTACCAGCGTCGAACCGAGTTGAATGGTCAGATACGGTGTGTCAACGCAGTTATTAACGCGAGCATGTAAATGTCAAGATTTAAAGACTGATTCTAACATATTTCATACATAGGTGTCAGGTCAAGCGGACACCTACGTGTAAACGGAAGTTCCGGTCTGAGAATGTTCAGGTTTTTTCTGCGGAATTCAACATCTGATGTGTCAAGCATATCCGGAAGGGACCGCCTGCATCATTAACAGTGGCTAACTGCACAGCTCGTCAAGGGCCCGAAAGGCCTCTCTCGATAGTCGTGATCAACTCGGCAAGCTAACGCTAGAGTGCCATGGTTTTTGTGTCTCACGGTACTTGCGTGCTCTGACGTGGAAGCCACGAGCGTTTGGGCGGAATTTTACGGTTGCGTTTTTCACACGAATACCTTTCGCTCCTGGGATTCGAATTGTCGATTTGGGAGACGTGATTAGCATTGTAGACGCTTCTTTTGCGGCTGTTCTTGAAGAGCTTCCGATATTTATCGGTAGTTCTCGCGATCCTAACGGCATTTTATCCCGGACCTTGCGTGGAATGGTTAAGCAGTTGGTTGATCTTTATCTATTGTTTGCGCTACCTGTTTCATACGGCCTAGTACCAGACAGCTGCAAGTCCGGTATTATTACGCCTATCCTCAAAAATCATGAGCGGCCGATCGTTATGCTGCCTTGTTTGTCCAGAGTATTGGTGGCGCTCGTATATAACTTGCTTTATAGACAATTACCTTCTCGCAACTTTCAACCCGTGTGCAACATGACTTTAGGTGTCGTTATTGTACTACACATCTATCAGTAGTCACTGACCGATGGACGGAAATAAATATTCAGGGTAATAGTGTTGATGTCGTGCAGCTTTATTTTGATGAAATGTTTCATCGGGTGAGCTACACGGTTCCCATTGGCAAACCCCATCACTAAGGAGAGCAATGTAACCTTCTCAAGTGGCTATAACAGGATTGTATCAATGAGTTCTGTTGTGTACGCTCAACTGTGCGTTCTCTCGTTATCAGTACAGCATCAGTGGTGTGCCTTAGATTTTCACCCGTTGCTCGCATTTGTTCCCTCTCTTCATCAGGGATCTTTCTCGATTTCTTCTCCGTTGCTACTGTTTGTAGATGAAGTTGAAGGTCACCGGTCACTAGACACATCCAATGACCATTCCATTGGTACTACCTGATCGGCTTCGCTCTCCAACTGGTTCTTATGGAGGAGGATATGGGATTCCGTTTCGTACTCTCTATCGAACTCCCTCAGCGTGAGTGTGGGTGCGAAAAATGCTAACAATGTTTGGGTGCTACTCAAGCTCCCGACCTATACTGCTACCTTGACGTGGTGGTCGGGCTTGTGTACTGTTGTGATCCGACGGGCTATGCTGACTAGGACTCCGGTCCTTCCAGGCCAAAGGGGGGGCAGTCAGACGAAAAGCAGTTACACTCATAGGATTGTATGTCGCACTACTGACCGCGTAGGAGTGCTTAGGTAGTGAGGCACGATCCTATGAGCATACAGCAGAACTATTTCTATAGTTGCGACACTGCTGTCTTCCGTATCAGAAAGAAGGGGGTTAGAAGAGGTACCCTCGAACAAAGAGCACTCCGATCGCCCAACGGATGACCGTGACCGCCGGCGTATTATCCAATAC
>QNGE01002640.1:21845-107633 GCA_008508345.1 Paragonimus westermani
GGAAGGGTCTATAATGCTTGTGTGCGTTCCATTTTGTTGTATGGTTCGGAAACGTGGCCTGTTCGCAAGCAAGATATCAACAGGCTTGCTGTGTTGACCATCGTTGTCTTCGCCACTTGGCCCACATTAAGTGGGCTGATCGCGTGAGCAATGTGGCGGTTCGCCGGCGCGTATTCCGAAACGTTCGGGATGCGTGATCAATTGGTCAAGTAGTTACGTTGCACAGTTTGCGATGGTTGGGTCACGTGCTCCGTATGCCAGCTGAGCGTTTACCGTACCGGGCATTATATACTGAGGGCACTAGCGATTGGGTAAAACCGCGTGGTGGTCAAGCAACAACGTGGTCACGAAATATGAAGACCTTGACTGCTCCATTGAGCAAAGTGGGCAGGCATCGCCTGCCTGGCTGGGGTCCCCGTGATCACTCAAACCGCTGGTTAGAGACGCTATCCGAGATGGCGGTGTGTCGCAACCAACGGCATACCTGTATCCATACCATTTCTAGTTCTTCCATTTAGTCTTCTTCAATCTTTTTTGTCCTTCGTAGTACTCTCCTTCTAGGATATTCCACGTCACTGTTGAGGTGAGCGGCGGCCCGAACCACAGTAACTTTTGGTCAGGCTCATGGCTGTTTTGATTATGATGATGCTACTCAAGCGAATTTTCAGGCAATTCCATCCTTCTCGTTTTAAGCTTCGTACTTTCTTCTAGTCTCATCCCAGGGATAGGATTGAGATTCGGTCTCAAACCCTTCAGAAGGACAAATTAGTCCTCTATATGTCTAACGACGTGCCTTTACGGTCGTTGGTGGGTTGAGAGCCAGGTCTCACGAGTTGCGACTTGCGGAGCTGTGTTTATTCGCCAAGGTTCTGTCAGATCGAAGTTGACTTGATCCTCACTCTTTTAATCAGATACGACACACGTTTTTCACATACACTATTACAACGCACGGCTCTGTGACTATACGCATCGAGAGACGTAACTTTGTAAACGGCTGCTTCCTACCTCCATTGACGCTCAGTCGTTCCATTGACTTTTACAGCGCTCCTACAAGGTGGCACTGGAAGCGACACTCTTTTCCGCAAGATCAAGAAGCTGAGCAACCTCAAGTCTCCGCAGCACACTTGTTAAACCCATTGAAGGCTGCTCTAAGCCAGTCAGTCAGTCAACTTGTAGACCTCATTGCCATGTTTTGGTTACCGACGCCGACTGATTGATCGGTGACGTTCGACTTGGTGTATATTTACGCAGCTGCGATCGACGAATCTTCTAAATCCGTGTACTTTAATACCCTCGAACGACGGCTATCACTGTGAGCTACTTCGAGCACGCGATCACGCAAGATGGTGATTCATCTGCAAACGGTAATGTCACTTATCAATTCCCATGATCCTTTTGCCAAAAAAGCCGGTTCTGATCTCGCTGGAAAACCTCAGCTCGTTCCTGCTGTACCGAAAGAACTATGCATACCTACGTATTCGGTTTTGAACCATGTCACACACACGGTGACTCGGATTGACTTTAAATCTCATTGTAGCCTGCGTAATGACGCTAATCATTTATTGGGGGGGGGCACAAACACAAAACGATAGAACAAAATAGAGGACTGTACAGGAGTGCTCCTTCTTACGGATGCATGAGTGCCATTGGCTACTACGCTGCCATATCATAGAGTGTTTCCAACCAACGGTGTGGATTTTCGTGTACTTCCAGACCTAACGCACGATGTCCACCATCTTTGCTTAGTGGTGCGGTTAGCTTACGCTACCTATGACCACATCAACCTTTGGCTACCTGTCATTTTCTTCCAGCTATCAGCAGCCGCACCAAATAATGCGCGGTGAGGTAGGCGGTGTACATTTGGTCCGGACGACGTTGATTGTATACTTACGGTACGTCGGCTGTCGGGCATGAACGTAAGGATTTCCCAACTTCACAGCAGTGACAGTCGCATTGTTCACGCAGTCGTGCTATTTAATGCAGGCCAGCTGGAAAAAACAGCGGTAGTGGAATGCCAAGAGCTTATATGCATTTCCACTCAAATTAGTCGCTTCTTCAACTTCTAGGCCAATACAAAGCATGTAGGTGCCCTCCAGATGATCAGGAAGTGTGTTACCAGCCGTGTAAACTTCAGTGGTTTATCTTTTTGGTTTGGTAGTTGGGTAGCAAATACCCTGGAAGCGTTTCTGAATTCACGCCGCCCGAGACACCGTCGTCACGTCAGAAAGGACGGTATTTGGCACGCATCACGTGGTCCAATCTTTCTCTGTGGCTGTAAAAAATGACTCGCGCTTACCGTGTAGTAGGACTGTCGCGAGTCATGCAAGTCCTCGTTTTATTTTACCTGTTTGCTGTAGGCATCACATATATAACATGACTCGCCAGTGTTTTTGGGTCAGACGAGTTTAAAATACTGACAAGTGTGTTAATCTGACTACGGAGGCTTCTGTTGCTATGATGCCCTGTGAATGCTGACCTGTTGATTGTTGTGTCATTTTATACCACCTGAATTAGCCTGCTTATCAGCTATATGACCAGTGTATGACACGACTTCATTTTTCACCCTCCAGACGTAGTAGGGCGTTAACGGCACATTGGGGACATCTTGCATTAGACATACAATCAGATATGGTGTTCTACCGAAACCAACGATATTCTAGCCTTAAGATCATGTCTTTATTTTCTCACTGTAGATCACTGCTCACTGTATTGCTAGATCCGCGCTAACTTGTGCTGGTTTCACAGTATGTTAATTCGTGTGCACTGCTTTGAGGTCAATTGCAAGTCTGTCCAACGGATGTTGCGCTGCAACTAGTCCCCAGAATGACGACTAGTGGGATTTGAGTTTGACTTCGTTACAAACCCGGCGAACGTTGCGTTTGCTCCAGCGTGCACCTCAGCCATAGCCACACATTGATCATATAACAGTCAGTTACAGTTAACGTACGCTGTTCAAGACTATCATGTGTTTTCAGATAATGGACTGGGACCGTTTGTTTTATTATTTAACACTTGAATCACATGAAGTTGCAGACGTGCCACTCCAATCATGCCGCTGTTCTTGCTCAGAGTCCATACACCTGTAAACATGATCGTTTACTATTCGGGCGAAGATGGTGGGTTAGCTTATTAGGCGGTACTAACGGCCAACCTACAGATCAAATTAGATTTGAGAAAAAACCACATCTTTGCAAGCTTTTTCAGTCATGCAACTGCGACAAGAGTCGGCCGCTTTCGTTCAGACTCAACTTATGAACAAGCATCAGTCGATTCTTCCTGGCTCTGAATACAACGGTCGTCAAGAGGTCAAGCGCATACTAGTGTGGAGCTGCCTTCCTTGTAGTCAGGTCTCAGACAAATGCGTGAATTCGTTAAGATTCACTGTATGATTTGTTACATGCTTACTCTATGAGCACAGTGCGGGTTTGCGAGCAATCAGTTCGTCTGTTCATCCCGTCGAGTAGTGTTCAACAGAGCTAGGTGGTCTCAGTTACTGTGCAATTTTAACGCTGATGGTATTCGTGAAGGCGCACTCGGAGAATTTAACAAGTTTGGCGTGATGTTTTTTCTCCAGTGCTAAAGTGACTCTCAGAAACTGTAAAGATGATGCTGTCTTGCTTGGACACTGCCAAAGGCATGCGAGCCACATTACTTGGACTGAACAACTGAGCCGGTCTTTATGGAATACGCTTCTCATCCTCAGAATGCAAATTTCCGTCCTATATCTGGGATATTTCCACTCCCACGTACATTATGACAGAAGGTCCGTTTGAAGGCGGATCGCTTCACCTACTGGGATAATTTGATCATAGCTTGGCTACTGAAAGCTCGTGTTACGTTCGCCAACTGGTGGTGTCGAGACGGTGCATAACTATCGTTAGAAGAAACAACGTGTTTGTGATCTACTTTTCCTTATGGTTTGGGGACGTGGCTTGTTCATGTCCTAGATAGCAACACAACTACTGTGCTTGACCACCATTGTCTGCGCCATTTAGAACACATTAAAAAGTGCTTATCTGCACAACGCGTCTGTTTTTCGGCGCATATTTAAAACAATTTGCACTCGCTATAAATTGTTCATCCCGAGATATTTGGGTCACTTACTTTTTGTGTTCTCTGGGCCTTCAACAAAACACGAGCTACCATTTGAAATAAGATTTCTATTTGGTTGTCCTTTAAAAGTAGATGCATTTTTGAATGTTAGACATTCATTGTTTGTACTTTTGGGAACACTTGTGTGATTAGCCTGTTTTGATGAGTATGGACAAGTTGATGATCATTCGATGTCTTAGGCAGACCTTAGTTTATTAGGGAGGTATGTACTGGCGTATACGTTCACGTCATGCAGCAATCTTGAGAGTACAACGGAAAATGTGTTTAACTTATTTCCAGTGGACAAACTCTGTTGCTGAATTATATCGATTGGATAGTTCCTATCTTCCGTCTTGCCTGTATTACCCATCCTACTAGCACAAGTGTGCAGTTTTTCAGCGTTTACTTCAAGTTTTCACTCTGATTATTCACCAACCGTATGATTTTGCAACGTTCTATCTTGCCGGCTTGTACGAATTTTATTCTCTTGACCGAACTTTTGCATCGGCGGCTATGCCTTTATCGGTCACTTTTCGTAGCTGTAGTGTAGAACTGTTCTAGTTGTATTGATTCAATCAAATCACCATTTTAACGCCACAGCTGTTCGCAGCTTTGAGAAATTTGCCCAGTCCCTATATATATGAGCCTCGATCTTAATTTACGCATTCCCGTCACTCGTGATACAACTTCCTTAGTTCCCGAACCGTGTGTAATGCTGATGTTACGGTCATGGTCGTGGAGTAGCAATCTTCAGTTTGAAGGTATCAAGAGCAGTGCTGAACAAAAATGGATCTCGATCATCTGTGTCTATTTGAAAATCTTACACTTTACCGTCAGCGTAATCTTGTTTGCTAACTTTCCTTCCCGACAAAACATTAACGCTTTGGTCCTGCTAGTGCCACCGGCGGTCGTGCATTATCTCTTCCATGGACACCGTCTTTAGACTGGAATATTTTCAAAATTTTCTTGTAGACGGTGACTTGCACGTTTATGTCCGATTAAATTAGTCACAGTAAACCGTAATATTCCAGATTATAAGAGACTCGAAAAGCGCTGATTTACCAACACAATTAAGCCTGCCCACACAGTCGAGCAATGTGACAATGATTGTCCGGCAGTGCTGTTCGGTGTAACACGGTTTGTCATATTTAAGAAGTAAAATTAATTGGAGATAGCTCTGAAAGTAGATGAAATACACTAGAACGTGTTATCTTAGCAAATCTGTCTTTCGGTGAAGTATCTGGTGAACAGAACTTTTGTTAAATATTGTGCAAGAAGAAATCACCACATTTAAAAGTGTATTTTATTGGTTTTACTGGTGTCGTACTGGCCTCCACAGGTAGCGCTGAGGAGTTCGAAAACGAATGATACACCTAACTTAAAAGAGCACATGTTATGGAGACGTTACATAAGTAGGTAGAGTGTTAGTCCAACCCCTGAGGTGAAAAGTGCAAAATGGTACGTTGTGTGAAACTGTTGCCACGTAGGGTGGTCAAGTAAGGTTGCAAGATAAAATTCCGCTCAGCCGTTTGGTGGGACGAGATTTGAGAGTACTTTCGTGATGTTCAGAATGTGGGCCTGGGTGAACAAAAAAATTGCCATAAGAATGTTCCTCAATCGAAACTATGAACATCTTGACATTTGAAACCGTTGCTAGTTAGGGGCTGACAAACCTACCGATTAGCAAGGTCTTCTTGCCAAGGTGAAACTAAGCTGTCAACGAGGTGCATTCATCAACACTACTTTTAGAAAGACAGGAGCTAGAAGAATCCGGTCGTTGTTAGTGCCATACTTACAGAAGATAGATTATACCTTGTGAAAAACAAGTTCATTGACAACTTCGAATTAGTTTAACTATTCAATTGGGCGAACTAAGTTGGTTCAGCAACAGTGATCTGCACTACGTTGGTTGGAACAACAGATGTTACCACTACCCGTAACTTTGCTGTTATAACTTCGCAGTTTTGCATTTGTTGTTCATGTTGCCCAAAGTTGAAGTATGTAGACGGCGGCTTCCAAAATGAAGTGTGCTCAGCAGTATGCGCATTGATCTCGTGGTCCCTCTCAATATTGGAGGTGTATTGTTTCCTGAAACATTTAGCGACGACGGTTGTGCTGGCAGTAAGTCACAATTTCGATGCGTTCATCCTGCATTTCTTCAGCAATTGAGACCTTTCCTTCGACACTGCGGTCGACAAACTCACTGGAGGGATTGCTCAGGAACTCAACGTACTTAAACTATTAATCACTGTTCTTATGGCTTACCAGTTGTAATCTTCAGCAAACTGTACGCTGTGCTTGCCACTGTTGCATGTATTGTGTTTGAATTTAGCCTTCTACTTACGTAAAAAAAATTGAAAGAACGACCGCTGTATGAACCTGTGCAAGGTTGACTGTGGTCTCCAGTGCTATTTATGTCTACTAGAGTATACGAAGCGTCACGTGATCGCTTCGGTGGAGGTCTTCCGAGATTTTTGTGTGGACTTCGGTGGAATAAGCAGCTTTCGATTTTACCAAACTGGAAAACATAATCTACTGATAGCCTTGTCTTGTCTTTTTAAAAGTTCATCTCCTTGTGTTATGGAGTAGACAGTAGGGTAAATACGAGTTGATCATAGTGTATGGAGTGGGCAATGTCACAAGCAACGAAGTGGTCTGCAGAGTTTATTCTTCCTGCAACAATCGTTACCATATGAGCGCTACATATATTTCACCGTTCAATCACAATACTAACTAATGTGGCGATGTTTAGACATTAAAAAGCGCAGTGGTTTTGTTTGCTGGGCCGTATCGGTTTTTAGACGTGTCTGCGACCTATAGCCCCCACATCCCGTTTCTCACCTGTCCCCACTTTCCCGCACAGTTCCTATTTCACTACCGCCCGGATAAGACTAAAATCTAATTTTGGCGATCGCGTTGTGCACTTGACTATACTCTGCTGTGTCGCCGTTTTCATGCTACCATACTGTTGTTTTTAGCTCTTATGAGTGAAATAGACCGTCCATTTTCAAGGTGATCGTACGCTGAGGTGACAATCTTTACTAAGATACGAACAACGTCATTCCCGGAACATTTTGCGTTGACCATGTACGAGGACAAAATCGCATCTATAGTTTCACTGGCCAAATTCGCATTCAGTAACCTCCCGGACGATTCGTCATTTCACCAAAGGCTACACAGCTGTTTCCTACTTTTTACCGATTTATTGCCGTTTGATTCTCCATTGGATTTAGAAGACTTTTTTCGTGCACATCATTTCGACAATAGGCGCCCCATACATACACTATATGGCACCATAACTGCCTGTGATGTTTCCAGAAAGCTCCAAAAGTTGGTCTTACAGCGCTCTCGGACTCTTCAAAAGCTCTGCTTTGTAAATCTTATCAGAACATCCCCACCACACATGGAGATGGAAATGCTCCTTAAACTTCCGCCTCATTTATTTAGACAGTACATCATCACAGTAAGTCTAGTGATTTTGTTACACTCACATTTTTCAGGCATTTGCCATTCTCTGGTTTCCTATGAGCCACGCACAGTTTCACTCTGAGGATATTGAGCGATCAATCCCTGACGACCTACAAGTTGTATTCCGCTTTTTAGCTAACCCCTACGTTTTCGAGAAGATGTATGAAGTTTGCAGGTATGTCATTATTTGAACATTAATAGAGTGGATTATAGGGATGTTCAAATCTTCATCGCATCTTGGTTACAACACGCTCATTTTTATTCTGTTCGTGATCCCACTGGTCAAGGTAAGCGTTGCTTTTAGGTTGAGCAGCTAGCTCAAAGCTCTTTCATGTTATCAGTTAGTGGTCGACTGGCCGAACAGTATGAGACGACCTTCCGTTTACTACTTTTAAGGTCGATGGCGAAGCACTCGTTTAAACCTTGTCTTGTTCTGCCGTACAGAGAAAGTTCCTTTGCTTGGAGGGTTACTAATGGCCACTCCTATCTTTAATTAAAGCTTTCGCAACGTTCGCACGAACTACTGAAGGATTACTTCAGTTTCAGTTACATGCACGTCTTTGATTTCCGTTGCACTCCACTGGTTTATGAAAATGTATGTGGATCATTGTCGTAAACAGCACGCTTGATCTCACGCAAGCCGTGATTGCACTGAATGCACATCATACTCTTATGGCTCGAAGTGTTAGTGACTCAGGCGAAGCTTAGAGAATACTGAAAACTTTGTAGACACCAAAGTAGGAACGTTATCGTTGAATGAATAGATATGGGTTTCCACATCGATTGTATGCTGGTTTGTCAGCTTTTTACCTAACCTGTCTACATTGACACTAACTTATTGACGATGGACCCCGACCATTTGTAAACGTTATATAAACCAATACCTGCAAACAGATGAACTGGCCAGTATTTCTTGGATCGTTCACACAGATTACACATATTCATTGATTTCGCCGTGGACTACTGTTTCATAGCTGTATACACGGATTGCGGACGATTACGGGATATCCTTGTGAGCGACAAAACGTTTAGGTGCAATCGGTCCGAGAGCATTATCCTCAGAACGCTGAGTGACATGTGGGCAAACCGGATCTCACAGGTCAAAACATGTTGGTTAGGTTAATACGGTACTATTAACAGCGTGATCAGTGAAATGTGTGTTGCAATAAACCTCAGTTGTTCACGTTCAAGGGGAGGATAACAGTGATAAACACCAACTAGTTTGCACAACTTCCGAAATACAGACAACAATTTGTCCTCGATTAGCGATTGCAGACAAATGCGAAGCCAGCAGTTCAATCTCTGAATGGTGGTTGCGCGTGAATTCTATACGCATGTACAAGTCGGCAGAAAACAACAGTTTGTAGAAAGTGCATAAGAACGGTCTGGCAGACGTTTTCAAGGTTGTGTCTTGGGCCCTCAGGTCGATGAGCAAACCGTAGTGCACGCTTGTTTGGATTTGGAAGGTCACCAAGACATGCGTAATAAAACATTGTTTGGAGTGGGAAGGTCAATAAGTGATTCGGGTCAACCGTGTAGGGTCATCAAGAGAATTAAAAGTAAAATCATGATTGGAACCGAACACTGATTAAAAAGGTCAAGGCAATTTTTCATCCGTGCACAGGAATCCGTAACAATTCCCATTACGTCAGTCGTTAAATGATGAAAATTGAATGCTCACCATTAAACCTGACTGTCAGCCTTCGTCGAAGTTTTGGAAAACTTCCCTCTCACGTGAACCTACAAATTCGAGTCATGGATGGAATGTCTTGCCTGTAACGCCGCCCGGTGCACTAGCTGCCCTATTTGGTTTTCTCATTTTCGCATGATAAGCTATATGGGGCCATCCGATATCGATTTTTGGGCTTCAGCTGTACATTTGACACCCTCTGTCATCATTTCAATCCTCTTTACCTGTCCACGACTAAGAGACCATTCATTCTCAGGTACTCTGATGACGATAGTTTTCGTTGCACAGATGTTAATAACAGGAGCGTCAATATATTTCCCGACATTATTTCTGAGCTGGTTTATTTATCATTCTCAAAAATTGGGAGCCAAATTCCGCAAAATACCAGGATAGCACCAACATCAACATCAGCGTCATCATAATCAAATATAGGATTATATCGATGGCCTTCGCTGTTACTTAACTGCTATACATCCTGCAGTGGAAAATGTAACATACGGTCAAGAAGAGAGAAGAACAAAAGGAATGGGGGGACTTACATACTGTGCAAATGTGCTTACACCCAAACGTTATGTTTGGGTGTCTACGCCTTGCATAACACCTTCGAATTCAAATTGCTCAATCCAAATCTGGCTTCCCACTTTCTTTGTTTAGCATTTAATATCCCATATACACCTCGCCGTTTAATTAGATATTTCTCGTTTTCTCTCTCACTGTTTACACTCTTCTGTAGAGTTTGCTGTTCTTGTTACTGAAACCTTTACGCCCATACGTCGTTCTTCACCGATACACTGTTTGATTTGAGTCAGACCAAACACATTAGAACACCATTTTCTGATTATGGTAGGAATGCACAACGTGGATGTCTTTCTCCAGAAGAGAAGTGATCGGATGGCATGCTCGGCGTTCAGACGCGACTCACGGGCAGTGGTGATTGACTGTTACAATTTTGCGCATCTCACGGACTTTGCATATCGAGCTGCACATTTTAGCACAAGTGATGATGTGTCGAGCGAGAGCGCCATGCACAACCCAACCGTGAACGCTTATTGACCACCAACTTCTGTTAAAGACTACCGTTCATTTTTACCTAACCCGCTTCACTTGTGGCACTGGGTTGTCCGTGCCCGCTTTGTCCTACCTTTTGCTTAGAGGTCATCTGCTCGCAAACACAAAGTGAGAAACGATACCCTGTAAATGTTCAGCTGAAAGTTGAAAAATATGGGTGCTTGAGTCACAACATCCAAACGATTCAAACAAGTATTGATCAGAAACCTCAACAGCTGTGCAAACCCGTTGTAAAGAGACCTGCAACAAAAGTGCACTACACATGTGGAGGGGAACTGTGTGCTGATTCAGCAGAGTATATGAACAAACTTCGACTGATCTCCTCTGACTTCGTATACGACAGAGACCGCCGTGAACTGAAACGCAAACCAACGAAGATTCTGCCTAAGGCTTATTTGATCGAACGAGTTAAATTAGTGGAGAAGGCGTTCATATCAGGGACTAGCCGGCTTCCCTCTCTTGATTCCTGGTCCCACTGACCGTCGGTGAGGTGTTAGGGAGGTTGTATGAGAGAATTTGCACTTTGCCACCACGACGTAGTAGGTGGATTAAGTACTCCGAGTAACGGTTCAACTGGCCTGAACCACTTCATTCATATGTGAATGATGGAGAAACGGGTTGATCCATGCATTTCGTACGATCCCCTCTCGGAAGCCAATTGGTTTTGAAGTTTAAGTTGCTGAGACGCAGTGGAGTTCCAGGTTGGCACTCTTCTAAATCGGCTCTACTCAAAGATGGTAATGAGAAGTTGTTGTTTGAACTGACCACATTCTCTTGTTCTGCATAACAGCCTGAAGAGGCGGTCTGTAGTTGTAGCCTATCAACGGACATTTCGATGTTCAAAAACGTCCCAGAACATCATACGATGACCATTGAGGTGTTCATCTTGTCCTCTTTGTATCCAGGGCTCCGTGAGATCTCTTAATGCAGTGAATTTTGAAACACCGCGAGGGAGCCAACTTTGAGATTGACAGATTTCCAACCCAATTACGGGTATATCGATCATATCTTGATCTTGCATAGTACACTGGAGCATCGGCGCCTCTTCTGTTAGCCAGTGGTCGTGGTACTTTTCGGTCTGAAGGTTGATTTTGATTATGTTAGGCGTCCTACTTTCTGGACTAGTCTTCACCGCGGAGGAGTGATTGCGATCTTAAAGTGTACCTACCCTAGGTTTAGAGTTCACATTTATGGACAGTTTTCTCGAGCGTACTCCACTTCAGGTGACGTTTGACATGGTGTATCCTTTCTCTTTCGTTTTAGTTGTATGGTTTCTGATAGTCTGGAAGGAGCTCTCACTAGTTCCAGGGATTTCGGAATGGAACTGCTACGAGGTAGTAAGTTGACAAATGCTAAGTATGCGGACTAAATTGCTCTTTAGTGAAGATGCAGATCATGCTGAACTGGTTAAATGATGCATCTAATCCTGATGGTGTGCACTGTGCACCTTCAAAGTGTAAAGTGTTGTTACAAGATTGGCTTGGCGTTGGCCCTTTCTTTATCGTTGTTGACAGGTTGCTTGAGACTATCGATCGCTTCACCTACTGGCCTAGTGTCATCTTATCAGCTTGTTCTGTTGTTGACCTGATACCCGTGAGTATACCGGAAGCACAGTGCATCGATCACTGTTGATCTTCTGTGACCTCCCAAGTACGTTGGACTGTTGATTAAAGGCTGGTTTTACAACGCGTGTACATGTGTACTTTTCACTCCATAAACCAGAGACCTGGCTCATTCTTGTGGAAGTTTCCTGTAAACCCGGTATTTGGCTACGGTTGCAGTTAACCTCCACGGAATGGGTTCATTGTATGAGCAACACAATGGCCCATCTGTGCGTTTATCTGCAGGTTCACAACCGATACCGAACGTGACATGAATTGTTCCGTGTGGCCGTTTATGGTTTTAAAATGCCACGTGTTGAGGTGGCCACAGACCATGGAGGTTTCGACTTCCACATTGAGCAAGGCTGGTAGGTGCTGCCTGTCAGGTTGAGGAGTTCACGGCTATCCACGCCGTCGATTGGAAGCTCTATCGAACTTGGCATTGTCGTCGTCATTGACGAATGCGTATCCTTAAATTTATCGACCCATGTGTACCAATCTCCGCTATATTTTTTGTTTAGTCTTCCTCACGTATTTGTACTGGACTATTTTCAGTACCAACGGCAATCCGAATCATAGCGCTTGTGTGCACGACCCAAACTTGATGGGGTTGATGTTGGTGAATAATCAATTTTTACACGTACCCTCAAAACGTTAATTTTGAATCCCTGGTGTGCAACGACCTCTCCTCTGGCTATTCTGACTTAACTTTCGAGAGTTTGGCTTTTATCCTCAGCTCCCACTGATGCTAGCTGTACTTTGTCGCTCGTGGTTTATACACCGCACGTTAACGTTTTCCGTTCAGAGCACTAAGTCAATGCAAGGACCGAACGCTGTGTCTCCTTAAATTAAGCCAAGGACATGCAGAGCCCACAGGAGCTCGGTGACAACGTCGTGTGGTTAGTTACATAATCGCCGACTAGAACTCCGGGTGGTAAAATGACTCCTTTCTAGGTTTGGGTAACTTGTCAAAGTCCAGCCTACATATAGCTTCGTACATCATGTGACAATAAATGACTCCGCACCATGAAGTTCCAAAACTTT
The DNA here is from genome assembly GCA_008508345.1 of Paragonimus westermani. Classification (NCBI taxonomy): domain Eukaryota; kingdom Metazoa; phylum Platyhelminthes; class Trematoda; order Plagiorchiida; family Troglotrematidae; genus Paragonimus; species Paragonimus westermani. The sequence goes on from QNGE01002640.1 coordinate 34,809, forward strand.
CTTTCTTTCTAGGGACATTCGAAACAATTTGTTTTTACATCATGTAACGTGCGAGTAAGGAAACTGTCACGATATCTTTCTCATAGCGTTCTTACAATCTTGCAGTACGTGGTTTTAGAATGCTTGTTAATACAGTTTCTTTATACTTCGAAGAAATTCCATATGGCCGTGTAACCTGTTTTCCTTTTCATTTTGAGACAGTGCTCCTTCTAATATGAATAGACAGGAGGACATTTTTACACGTTAAGTGGGATGTAACAGCAGTCTTTAAATGTTACACCTCCACTTTTTATCGTTTTGGTTAACTGATGTGGCTAACTTTATATTATATGTAACATTCCTGTCTGTGCTCCTCCGTGTACTGCTTATCCCTTTTAGTCATTCCGTCTGCCACCCATCTGTTGGACCAGTACTCAAGTCAAATTCCATTAGTTCCTCCACATCATTTTTCCAACCAGCTGCTGATCAACCTGCGCGAGCTGTTCAATAGAGCGATCCGCGTGAAACACAACACGGCTGCTGAGGTGACTAGTGTTGCACTGTTGGGTTTGAAAGTGTCGAATTTCTTGTGCGAATCTTCCGAATACGTGCATGCGCTCAAGGTCGCCCAGGTTATACATGAAGCAGTTCGGACGTTCTTCGGGCCCTCACAGTGTCATCGTGTTCAGCTTCGTCTGGAGTATGAAATTTTATGTGTGTAAGTAGTTTGTACCGGTTCACTCCTCTAGTTACTTGGGCAAAAATAGTACATTGATCACAAATCGGTAGCGCCCACTGATCGTCATCTTGTAACCGCCCACAGTTTTGATTGAAGAATCTTCCTAGCATGGCAATATATCGATTAATCCATCTTTTTTCTACTCCTCCCCTTTTTTTCCGCAGTCCTCTTTTTGTGATCTCAATAGTGACTGATGAGACTAAGCGGATTGCTCGCATCTCGCAAAGTATTCTTTTCCATCATCTTAGTGAACATGATACGAGAAACTCAATGTTTTAAATTTCTGGGGCAGTAATGTCTGCGGATTTTGCACATAACTACTTGACATGCACAGCTACTGAGGTATTCAACCGAGTGCCTGACAGCTTCAACGGTTGTCCTTTCCCCTAATTATTTTTTCCGCCTTGGTGCACAGGTCGAGGTTTCAACTTTGTTTCACTTTTATCCATTTACTGATGATGGTTGGTAGTTTTGTAGTCAGGCTTCAGATTGTTCATTGATGGTGCCGTTGAGGACTATCAATAGTATACCCACCCGTTTAATCTCCAGCTGTCTGAGACGTTTTTGACAGGGTTTGGACAACTTTCTAAGGTTTGTCCTATACTGCAAGACGAACGTGAGGGTGGAGTAACTCTATGACTGAAAAACATGGCCACACGGTGCGAAAGACGTAACTCCTCTTTAGGTGTTCGAGACTGGAGTTATGCGACCAGTCACATCCACCAGGTGAAAGCAATAGGTGGGTATCGGCGAGATTAGGCAGCGTTCTCCAGAAGAAGCCGCTCGCGAGGTGCTACCGTGTTTGTTTCTGCTGAGGTGTAGGTCTTTATTTGTCGGGAGTCCCACAGCTGGTCCATAGTTACTAATCTCCAGGAAATGAAATTGATCATTCTTAGTAGCAAGTATCAAACGGGTTCATTCGCTCAGCCTTTAAAGGACGCCTGAACCTGGGTTTGTGAACCGTGCACGCATAATGCCGTTTTATTGTATGAGACTCTTTGAACGCTTTGTCGTTGTTTCCTTCCACTGACATAGGGTTCGTGATGGACAAACCATGATTCGGCTTGGGTAAATATGTATAAATGCTGAGCATTACTTACCATTGATCACAATCACCGCATTCTTATGCACTTTTAGCCGGCTTCTTTCTGAGAGAAGTGACACACTCACGGTCCCCTTCTGTTAGAACTAGGTAGTGATGTGTATATCTTTGTTGCGCCTGAAGTTTGAATTGTGGCTGCGCTTTCATGAAGCATCCGTACTGACAACCGCACCACTGACCTCACATTAGGTGCAATCGGATTATCAGATGTAACTGGTCAACCACACTTACTTGTGAGTATTGTTCGGTTTGCCTGATCGCTCTGGAAGGAAACACCGACTGTCATGTTAATATCAGTCGATGCTACCCACCCCTCTCCCGATGAGCACTTCTCATCGAATTCAAACAACAGATATTGTAAAGGTTGGAATGCAAAGACAGCAGATTGTATTAATTTGCTAGGTTGAGCGTTACTCCCAACCTATACCTATAGACATTACGGCGGTTTATTGTTATGAATATTGTTACTGTTTGATGTGGTAATCTGTGCGGTTACTCTGTCTACTGAAGTCAAGCAGTGAAAATTATAAACAAGCTGTTGTGGGCCTGCTACTTTATTTCCACCATAATTTGGCTGCTTTCACAAGATTTAGTCTTTTCTGTGCTCATTGTTCGTGTTTAATCCGTGGTTTTACGATTGAGGTCCTACACCCTTGTGCTGTTTTGTTCATATAAGTTGACCATCACTCGTATGCCGACCTTCGTATTCAAATAGAATTTTCAGCGAACCCCTTTCGAAAGTGGTATTGGATTCCAGCTTTGCTCTTGTTAGCTTCCGTCAATGGCGCACATTCCCACGTGACGACCTCATTGACCACTATGCTACTGACCTCATGGGCTTTGAGTTGGCATGACCAAATCACTATGTCAGAACGCTCAGCCACATTCGCTTGCGTGTCAGTTCATTGTCAGTATCAACCAGTGGTTGACGATTACTGCTATCAATGATAGTGTGACTTGCTTTAACTTACTGGTGGATCTCATTAAGTGTAAACTGACTATATCAGTGGTCATCTCTTATTGTTTCCTACGGATGCAGTCTGCACCAAGTAGTCTGCTTCCATTGTCTACAAGGACTGAAGCTTGGATCATTTTTGTTGTTTACTGGTTCTTTCTTAAACGATGCTCGATTTTGTCTAAGTTGAAACACATTAGAGGGAAGACAGTATAGAGTTTCGAACTTGTACGCTTCCGGCCGAGTATTCATGTTGAACCTGGTCATACCCATTTCAAACAATTCCGATGTAGCCGGTGGCTAGTTAGTCAGAATTTCTCTTTTGATGTATTCAGCTTCTTAACAACTTATTTTTTCAATCGAAACTTTGTAGAATGCTACGTTCTATGAACTCCTTCAACATGTACGTCGACCCGGAAGATCAACAAGTTTTCCTGAAAGAATCACCAAACCTGCTGAAAGCACTTAATCAATTCGACTTGCTCTTTCATCCGTCAGATGTGAAAGTTGCCTGTATTTCTCCAGTTTTGCCACCGAATCTCTCATCTGCTACCAATCTGTCATGCGTGTCACCTGTCCGTCAAACCACGTCCTTTGATTGCACCGATGAGTCCCTGGCTGACGACTTGATGGGGTCAGTTGCTGCCATAGCTTCCGGACCTTCAGGAGATTCTTTTGACCCAAACTCACAGGAGGACAGTTTTATTCAATCTCCTCCCTTCCTTCCGGAGGTAATCATGTGTCGCCTGCTTACTTATTCTTGTCCACTAGGTTACGTCTGTTTGTCATCGTCATTGCCATTAATGTGTGCATTGAATAACTACCAGACATTTGTTGGTAATCTGAATCGAGGGGTTAATTGTTGAGTTCTTCGCAACCGTTCCGTTGAACTTACAACAATTCACTTGGAATATCAGAACACATAGTCACCTGAAACAATATATCGGACGTACTCTTAAAAATGCGTACGCTCTAGTGCGTTTTAATCGGTTTGAACCCACTGTACATGTGTTCATTCCTGTAAACTTGATCCACTAACTTTTAGCCTTTATCTGAGAACAAATTCTGTGTTTGAATACATTTACGAATTTCCACAAATTTTGTCTAGATACTATCGTGCATTTCTTAGGCTGTTTATGTCATTCATTGACTAGCTGTCCACTTCATTTTTCTTTTCAGCGAACACAGCGGAAACTTGACAGTGTGTTTTAGTGGAGACGAAATTAGTACAAAATGGCCTACAACTACTATCATTGATAGGTCAACGACTAAAGAAATGCATGACGTAAGCAACCAGCTTGGGTGATTTCGGAATGGGAGAGCAAACTGTTCATCCAGGGTTGTAAGCGATGGTCAAGTTAACATGGACATAACATTGTGTGGGACCGGAACACAGAATGACTATAATCTATTCATGGGAAGCTTGCTGATATCACGATTTGTAGGAGGTACCACGTGAGAGCGTTATTGACCACAAAAGGGCTGCAGTCACTGCCATTCCTGTGGTTACTTTCCAGAATTTGCACAACTGGATATTGGATAGGTGTTGTCGGGATCCCAAGCGTTTGTTTTCAAATAATTTCATCGAGCCATCCTTGAAGGAATGACCTTCGCTGAACAGATGAGAGTTCCACGACAATAAAGTGCAGATTATTCCCCTTTTTCACTTTGAAAGTAATCTAGTTACAAGCCTTATACCGTTTGTAATTCCACTGTGTTCGAAAACTTTGGCCATGCTTGTAATTTTAAATTGACCGATGACAGGTATGGACTCTTCGCAATTTCTGTTGCGATACGCGCATTCCCCTAAGATCGTTTTCTTGGTGTTTGCACTCTTACAGCCTTATTTTCCAACCACGACTGCAGATTCAGACCTTGTGTTGGCTCTACTGAGTGATTCACCCGGACCGAGCATTTGCGCAGCCTACATGCATGCACAGTTGGCCAACTACTACTATGTTATGTGCAAGTATGAAGTAGCCTACCAGTTCACCTTATTAGCGATTGGGCAACTACAAGCAAGCACTTCAGTTGGTCTCGTACCATCACCTCAGGTCACAATTGAAGTGCTGCGAATCATGTGCAAAATTTGCATGATCAAGCGGAAATATGATCTTGGATTGAAGATCATCAGACATGCGTTGTTGGTTTGCCGGTAGGTGCAGATTTTGGAACGGTTTAATTCGCATGCCTGCGCACATTTTTATACTTTCATATCCAATCTGAGTGGTAATCGTGTAATTCTTCCAGCAACACAGATTGAATCTTGCCGATCCTCTCAATTGTTTCTGTTCGATGTTGATTAGTTGATTGCATCCAATCAAACACTAAACATTCATCTTGCAATTCGGCTTCTGTGATCTGACCTTTGCCGTTGGTGTTCCGTGAACGCGCGCGTGATATTGCAGACATGCGGTGCTATTGGTTACCACGTGGTCGATTTGCGCATGAGTTCCATTTAAGTTCACGTGATTTAGATGTACACCGGTAAGTAGAGAAACAAAGCACGAAAGGACTGGATTTGCACTGCTCAGTTTTGCCCGAGTAATTATACGCTTTGAAGTTTCTTTTATGCACTTTCTGGTGCCTGATTCGACCCCATTGTTTATTGCAGATGAAAAAATTCCATAAATTGTGATTCGATAAGATGTTCCAACTACCCAAAGGCTTTATATGTCACGCCTTTCATGTGTTAATCATGACAAGACAGCTCCACATCCAACGAGTTCATCTCTTCTACAAATATCATAAGATCAGCTCAGCCGAAAATTCCTGAAAATACTCTCTTGATCAGTGATGATGTGTCTAAAATAAGACTGGTGGACAGTAATTCAGTAGGCAGGTATTGTATTAGGTACAATGGATATATAAAATAATGCAGGACGGTACCTGGGCGCAGGACCGTGGGCCCTATGAAGCCAGTAGTATACATACGTAAGCGGGCCAATGTCTATGTGACACATGACACTCATAATGGCAAGGTTACAGACGCACCACGACCGGTGAATAATTCAACCGCACAAATCCCATAATCGCAACTTGTGTGCACGCCTACACAGCAGGTTACAACAGATGATTCGGTTGAGTCGAAGTTAAGGAGGCCGTCAGTTTCAGCTTCCTACCTTCAACCGATACCAACAATCGTGATTCTGTGAGTAGATGACTCAAATCGCAATACGATGTCTATGTGCTCTAAGGTGGTTTCGAATCGAAACCTGTGGATTCGAGCTAGTAACCAGAACCTAACTTTGCCATATCGTATACACTTTACTACCTGAGCTGTGAGGCCACGTTTTTCTCAAATCTCATATTTGGTTATTGATCATCTTATTGATCAGCTTTGCTGTGTTTCATGGAATCCGTCAAATGATCCGATAGTATGCGGCTTCAGTCTTCTCAGGCGCCTAACGCTTAACTCCGTCACTGCCACTGTTGAGTATTTAGATTGTGTACAGAGCTCTGGGCACGGCTTCGTAGCCGAACTGATAGAGTGCATGCTGCGTAATGGCCTGTGGTTCCCGTGTTATTCAGAATCCAGCAGAAGTTCTGATTATTCACAACTGATTTTTTTGTAAATGAGTTAACATTTCACATTTTTGATGGAGCACGTAATTGATTTGAAGCTTTCTCCAGAAGGCTGTCGTTTGTTATCATTGACAATGATTGTCAATCTAAGATGACCAATCGCCTGAGTGATGTTCGGGAGATTTCTTCAACTGATAAACAACGCCTCCACAGATGAATGACTATTTGCTGATTATTGCTGTTTAGAGTACGGTTCTCCGGTATTATTGGTGAAAAAAACCTTTCATTTTCTCCTGGTGTTTTCATTTTAGGACCTATTTTGGGATGCACAACCTCATTTACGCCAGTCTCTTGCTTGAATACGGCTGCGTTTTGCTCAACACGGACAAGACACGCAGAGCTGCTAGAGTATACCGAGTGAGTGCAACTCCATCAGACGTGTTCGAAACCCGGATGTGTAGGCGACTTGGTACACAGCGTTTGCTTTTCGTGTAGGACAGATCACACACGTATGCTATATCTTGGTTTATTCACACGACACGAGACCTTCTGTACCTTTCCTATTATGGTTTGAGTAGATTCGACTGCTGAGTACGATTAGGAATCGAATAACATTACCATGTGACCAGGAGTCAGTTTGCTGGTGCGAGTTATGTTTGAACTTGGTACTCGAGACTCACTGCGGCATTGCACTCCTCGCTCAGTTATCCCGTCCTTGTTATATTGTTTTTTTTAGGTTGATTGCACCTAGATAGGATGATCATTTTTCAGTCTGTCTAGATTTTCTCATAGTGTTTTCCGTTTTGGACTGCTATAAGTTTTTGTCGTCCTGTTCATATCGTCACCCAGTGGTGGACAACAACACTCCACCTAACGACCAACGGCTTCATTTCTACCTTTGTTGTTAACGTATTATTTTCTGATTGGAGAGAACCAAACACGTTGTCATACAGCGCGACGTGAGCAGAGCTTTGTTACTGTGATCAATTAATTGCCTATGCATCAAAACTCTCGGCTGCTCAGCGGTTGAAGTACTTTCGACCGTCCTGTCAGATTTGGGTGGTTGCTACGTGTGTTTGTCCGCTGTTTAGTCGTGAAAAAAGGATGAAGAACAGACCTAATTTAGGTGCAAAAAATGGCTTGGATTCACTTGATAAAAACACCACATATCAATATCAAGATTCCTACATCTTACAGACAGACATACAAGTCCTTCATTGTCCTGCCATATTAATTGTCGTTGCTTTGTGGACAACATTAACCTCACCGAATCCGACGGATGATTAGTCAGTCTTCCTATTGCATAACCTAACTATCCGAATCTGTGCATCATTAGAGACCAAGTGGGTAAACTCGCTTGACCTTTGTTACCAAATAACGACCTCCTAACTATCCGGTTGTTCAGCCGTTGGTGCTATCTTATGCATGAGATCAGACGCATACGGTCGCACAGCTTAGTTAATAAACTACACATTTGTGTCATGTTAAAAGCGGTGAAGGTAATGCATTGAAAAGTTTGTTGAAGGCGGCTACCTGGGCTAATGATTTCGGTTGAGTATTTCAAATGTAATACACAATGCACAACTACATGTACTTTATCCCACTGTCAGTTTCTTTGCCAGTGTATGCATTACCTAGCCTCTGTTCATCCTAACTTCATGAAACTCCTGCTCTATGTTATTTCCCCACAAACAGACATCCAGTCGTTAGACAGCATTCTTTGATCTCCGGCCTCACAGCCTAAATATTTCGTCATAGCACTTGCCATCTTGAGTGGGCTACCCTTAGAACAGTATGGTTCAAAGTATCGTGTGTAACACAGAGGTACACACGTGTTTGGATTTCGTTATGTTGGGGTTATTTTCAGGCGGAGTTGGTTGCGCTTCTTTCAAGAATGCTAAAAATTTAGAACGGCTGCGGAGACGAAACGGTAGCTGTCGGTAGGATTCATCCTCTTTGCAATTTTGATCAGCGTTTGTTCCCGTGTATTTACCTAATAGGATGTTCACGGATATTATTAACCGTGCAGCCTGAATTGCCTGACTATTTTTGTTTTGGTCTCTCCTGGTAGATAAGGCTCTGGCCATTGTTTACGACCTTGACAATACGGCTTACTTGCTTCACTTTTCATGTGTTCAAGGTTGGGCTGGCTTTGATCACCAACTGTTTGCCTGGTGCCAGCATAATGGCTGCCCTCTCGTTGGAGGCTATTTCCTATGCACAGTATGTGCTTGAGTACACATCAGGAGATTTCACTTATGCGTTGGATTGTGCTGATATGGCCGGCGTGATGCTTCGGAGACTCAACCACGAAACAAGCATGCAGGCTGCGTCAGCCAATCGAGTCAAAGGTAATTCCATACTTATACCAACAGTCCTCAGTTTCTTGGTTTACGTATTTTCGTTTTTCTTTTCACAAGTTTGGCTGGCCGTTGATTTGAGTTGATCGCCCAGTCATCTGCAACAACATTGATGCGTTTCGTGTCTCAGAACTCATTTGTTTCCCGTGATAATCACGGATTTTTTTTGTTTACTGTCCTCTGCGGCGCCTGCCCGATAGGCTAATTCTGTGCAACCATTCTCTATGAGCTTTAACTTAGTTGCAATTTCAAACCAACTTGGGACTGATTAGGAACGAATGTGTGAGTGGCCTTTAGCTTTTGACTCGGGGCTTTTTCAGACTCCGCGAACCAATTACACGTTTGAGAATGTAAGACTAGTTCCAGTCGTGTGCAAAGAAAGAATCCATTGCTACGCATGAATTGCTGATTACGATTGATTGAAATCATGGTCACATGAAGATAAATGAAATTGACAGGTCCGTGAAAGGATAACAGAAATTTTAAGAAAAAAGTAGTTTTCATCTACACGGAAGTCCCTTCCACTTATGATTCATTTCAACCCTGCTGGTCAAGCTGTTGAACAAGTGGATCCGAGTTGGGCTCCGATAGCTACTTTCTGTGTGCGGCGCGAGCCGCTTGGATATATTTGGATTAACCGTTATTCGATGGGAATCGAGTACTGTTAAGTTTGTTTGAATGGTTAACGCAACTGTTTCAGTTGTTTCCCATTTTCGGTTCCCATGACTTGGACAGACCTGACATTTGATCACACCTATCACATTCTGTTAGACCTTTTGTCCGACCACTTCTGAATGTCGACAACAGACTCCAGTTTTTCTGTCCTTAGTTCTCATCAGTAGCACCTGCACTGACCGAAAATAGATCTCTAGTGTACATGTTTATGAGGTGATCGTGTTTACGATTGCTGCACTGTTCTCATTGTAGTTAAACCCCAGTGTTCTGGAAAATGATGCCATGTATGACGCCATCATAATGCTTAGTAGGATTGGCTAACACCGTATCTAAAAGCAAGTTGTTGCAATCGTACTGTTAAGCGCCAGCTGTCAAGGTACTTTCATCCCAAAACGTTGTTGCAAACTGCTCTGGAAACATTTAATTCTCGCTTTGAATTCGAGCATTCCGCTGAGATGACGTAATCGATGGATACTGTTAACTCTTCAACGCCAAACGATGTTGTTTGGTTTTGAAAACTCAACCACATCTACCTGTCTCGTCTTATCTTTGCCATTCCCTACAGTGCTACCTCAACAAAAAATGCTTTCCGGGGAGAGCGGGAGTGAATCTTGTTGACTGTGGGTGTGATACCTTGAGTGTGGCAATGTTATCTTATGAGGTTTGTCAAACTATTCATACGCTCATGATTACTAATGGGTTTTCGTTAAGAATATCCTGAACGTATCAGTTTGCCATAAGTCTCCACTAACTCAATAAACTACTACTCACTATGTGACGAACGGATAATGTTGTACTGGCTGGTGACTTGAACGCTCAAGTAGGCGGGGTAAGCGCTGACGAGCCTGCTCTCTTACGACACTTGTCGAGCAGACAACAATAAAGGTTTATTGTAGCTCTGTGCTAATAACGGTGTTTTTGGCAAGCCCTAATTTTCGACGTTCTAGGTGTCAACGCGCCACATGGCGACCCCCATCGCCGACACAATCGTGGATACAGACTAACCGTCAGCTGTCGGTGGCGTGGATGATCCCGAGATTGCAAGCCAATCTGGAAAACCTCTATGGATTCCGATCATGCACTGTTGTGTGCGAATTTCGTTGTGCACTTTGGAGGGGAGCCACTTCGCCGTTAACTACAAAATGACGTATCTAAACTAGCAGGGCCACAGGCGCTTTACGCTAACCAGTGTGCGCTTGCCTATAGTCTGGGTCCTCATCCACCAGACGAAATTGAAGCACACTGGACATATTACGGTGTGCGGTGCATACATGCGGTAGTGCCTCGTGTGGTACCACTGTTCGTTCAGCTGCCAACCGCTTGGTTTGTACGCGATCATTGGAACTTCCTGAGGTTCGCCGGAATACCCTATCCAGTATCGAGTGCAACTCGACCTTCAAGGCTACTCGCCTGAAGCTCCGGAAGCGGCTACGATAGGATAGCGAGGCCTGGTGGACACAACGCACTATCGAAATGGAACAAGGAGCTGTTACCGAAAACTCTCGGAAACTATTCCATCTCATCCAAACAACTGGTTGTAGACAGCCAGATATGAGCGAAATCTTCTGCGAAGTCAATAGTGTGCCCGTTCATAACCTGCGACTGTGCTTAAGAAGCCGGGCTAAACACGGCCAACAGTAGTTCAATTGGCCACGCGTCCCGTTGCTTATACCTTCCAGACCCTGTCTGTGCTCAATGATCTGTTGACGTTTCTCCGCCCTCGCACGCAGAAGTCTTTCTCGAGATCAAGTTTCTGAAACGTCACAAGGTCTCCGGCTTAAACGAACTCCCACTTGCACTTTTCGGGAGTGGAGATCCGGCTTCAACCAACGAGCTGACGGCTCTGCTCCAGAGCCTCTGGGTCAGTGGAGTTGCTCCAAACGGCTGGGGTTTCGCTAACAACTACATTTTCGAAACGGGCTCACGCACTTCATGTGCAATTCGCAGTGGGATTAATCTGATTCTTATTGCGTCAAAGCTGCTCACAACCATTGTACTTCGCAGGCTAAGCGAAACACGCGAAGAATATATTCGTGGTGATGAAATTGGTTTTCGCCCCGGCCTTGGCCACACTGATCACATCTGCACACTCCGTCGGATGCTGGAACCTCGTCATTCATATGGGAGTCCAACAATTGTTGTCTGTTTGTACGTCATAAGGACCTTGACGGTCGACGAAGCTGCACTCAGGGACTGTCTATCAAGGAGGGGTGTGTCTGAAAAGTATGTGAACATGCTGAAAGCAATTCACTGTCAGGTCTCGGGCAAGGTTAGGGTTTATGACAACGTATCACCGACCTTTATCATCCCAATTGGGATTCGACAAGGTTGTCCGGCCCTCCATTTCTTGTTTAACTGTGCAGTAGACGATGTCCTAGAGTGTGCCTTGATAGACTTCGGGTATGGTGGTGTGGAATTGCTCGAAAGCACTCAAATTCCAGACATGGGATATGCAGACGATATGGCCCTAATCCGCGAGGGCCCAAATGGAGCCCAGATAGTGTTAGACGGATTGGTGGTTTCATATGATTAGTTTGGTATTATCTTTGCATGTGCTGAGAGCAAAGTGTTGTTGTGAAATTGGCAGCACTGTTCCTGCTCTCACCTTCGATGGTGATTAGTTGGAATTGGTCGGGAAGTTTATGTACTCTGGGAGCTGTGTCGGCGATGGTGAGATGTCCAATGTGTCCAAGTTGCGTGACAAAAGTTTGGATGGCATTTACAACTTACGGCATCTGAGGCGTCGAATGATGTCAGTCTTTTTGTGAATGTTCGAGTGTGCAGTGCCAATGTGAGGGCAGTCCCATTGCGCGGCGTTGTAAGGCGGCTGATTTGTGCGGATGATGTTGATCGGGTGTTTGTTTCCGACTGTTGGTGTTTCCGAATCATCAGCGGCGTGTGGTGGGTAGATCGTATCAGTATTGACGAAGTTCGCTTATGTGTCTTCGGAACGGGTGATCTCTGTGTACTTTAGGGCATTCTGGTCCCGCCTCACATGCTTCTTTGGCTTGGCCACATCTTACGAATACCAATTAATCGTCTGCCACACCGTGTGTTGTTTGCGAGTGTTTGGTTGGGCTTGGAGCGTCAGCGTGTTGGTCAGCTTATGACTTGGATTGGGGTCATAAAGACACTCAGTGTGAAGTTTGCTTCAGTAGGATGTTACCAGCTCCGTGGTTTGGGTCCGAAGAACAGTGAACACCCTTGGTTGGGGTTGCAGTCTGATATGGCGAAGAGTAGAAGTCAATGTTGTTCGTGCTGTGAGTTTCCGTGTGCATGGTTGTAATTTTTCCTCTCTTATCCTTCTACATTTTTTCTGTCTTTCGCCCTGCGCATTTATTTTTTTCCTCCCATTTTGTGGTACTTTTGACACTCCGTGCGATTTTTCATGTGCTGCAGATCTGTGTGCACATACACCTTCATAAATGATTGTTCCGTCAGGTGATCCCTGCAGCTTGCCATGTCGACAACCTCTCATCCGTCCTGCAGTGAAGGTTCACCTATCGGGATAACTAATGCTGATACCTACAGGCATTACGAATCATGGTGTGGGAACCATACTACAAGTTAAATTGATGTTACATCAATATTTGTTGCCACGTATCTGCATGTTTGCACGCTGATTGGAATACGGTTAGCTTTTCCATGCATACATAGGTGTAGAACAGTGCTTTCTCGAACGAACGATCTTTAGACTGAGTTTCCTTGTCGAATTTGGGTCAGATTTCAGCAGAACGAAGGGTTCTACTTGCATCAGTGACCCACCCTCGAGTCACTGTGGATACAGTTTAGTCTTAGTTCACTAGGACTTCCGTACTTTTTTCGTGGACGGGACTGGGCTGTGTTTCGTGCATGGTTGTGTGGATGGGGTCATTTCCTTATAGGTGATAACTACTTCAATAGGATATTGTACACGATCGAACTTTTCTTGAACGGAGACCTTTATTCCTGTATATTATGGACTACGAAGGCGAACAATATTGTTACACAAAGTGAAAAGGTAAGGAAATGCAATCGTGTTATTGGCCAGCCTGCCTATCTCTTTCATTCAGGACTGCTTTTTTACGATCAACGAAGTTTAATGGGTGTGAATGTGGATTTGTCTACCGGATGCATTCTGAAGGAAGACTGATTCCGTATTTCACCTTAGTCAATGTGATCATTGGTGTTTTGTGTTTGGAACTTATATCTTGTGTTTATGTAACGTCGCCGAAAGTTGGACTTGTGGTCTGTCCTTCCCTTCGCATACTACTTTCATCCACACGGGTAGTGATAGTTTTGGCGGAGGGTGGTGTGTAACTGCACACGCCTTCTCTTGTGTTTGGACTGGACTTTTCATTTCCCCTGCTTTCTCACAATGTTTTCCGTTTTCCCCGAGGTAAGTATTATTTTGGGAAAGGTATCAACCTTGTCCCTCACGAATATTTTGTGTGATTCATGAAAGTTTAGCCTGCTTGTTTTGAACGTCCATATGATAATACACCGAACTCTGTTCTCACGTTTATAATCTCTCAATTTGTCCCATTCAAACTTCCAGAGTGGGCAGTATGCATTGAAAACATGCTTTCCTGTTTTCTCATGGGCTCAGCCGTTCATCTTAAGCGGATATTTAAAACATGTCGTTCAAGATTTTTAAACCGTATATATATATATATACGTGTGTGCGTGTGATTATGTATAAAATACGAAAGCCGAGTGATGAGTATTTATTGTGATGTTTCAAATCCACACTAAAATTGATCCGTTCTCAAACAAAGTGATAATGAAACAACTTGCACATAAACTGTCGACTCCTTCCTATGTTTATCTATCCGTCGCTCGTCTTTGTCCTATTTGTGTGATCAACGGGGTGTGATGAGTATCTAGTTCGATGTGTCCACTAATTGTTCCTGCTTCCTCTTGCCAGTCTGATCATCTTGGCATCCGCTAGTTTGACCTCGTGTCCTGTGGTTGCGCATTGTTGCCAAATTTTTTATTTCTGACTTGTCCGTCGCAGTGCTAAATGTTGTGCATGTAAACGTGTCTTTAACCGTTTACCAGTTTCGCCTACGCAAGCTTGGCCACACAGTCTTGACAGGGAATAGAGTATGTTCAGTCCGCTCGTTTATGCGCTTCAATTGGATCTTTGATTTTACAAAGCTTATTTTAAAGGCTTTTTGTTGACCTATTGGTGATTTTGACTCTAGATTTCTCATAATTTGCTCAGTTGCCTTCGAGATTCCTTTTACATTTCCCGTGTACTTAGAGACAGCACTCGGTTGAGTTCTGGCGCATGTGTTTATGCACGGTCTGAGGATAAACGTTTGATGTAGATAACTTACAGGGCTGTTTTCTCTTTTTTTTAATTCAAGCTTACTGCAGTATGTGGCTACCCGACGGAATAAGGTTTGCACACAATTGTTTGTGTGTGATCGGATGGTTACTGTTGTACCACAGCATAATGCTCGGTGGTTGCTAATTTATAATATACGGTCACCTATAGAGTACCACCAATTTGTTTCAATAATAGTGCATTCAGGTATGGCAGTGACGAGTTAGCTTCTACTTCTTTGGTGAATTGAAGTTCCGGTAACACCTTATTGATGACCTCATCAAAACTGTCGATCTCCGCACGTTTGATGAGAACAAGTGTATCATCCACGAGTCTCACCCACAATGTTTGACGATACCCCTGGGACGCTGTTTTTTCTTCACAGAATTGCATAACGGCTTCAGAAAGCGGTCCTGATAGTTGTGGTTCCATTTGTGCTCATCGTTGTTGATATACTTTATCTTCAAATTGTAAGTAGGTTTCTGTACAAAGTTTTGCTAGATCTAGAAGTCGACTGTAGAAAGCTTGGTTTGTTCTTACCGTTGCACATTATTTCACATTATCCTATATATGTCTAACGCATAAGGTTGATGGGTTGGGACAAAGGTATTCCAAGTCGATCCAGAAGATTGTCAGGTTGTTAGATCCGTAGATTACTGAGGTTCACATAGTTGGTCGTTCGTAAGCACATCCCGTTGTTTTTACCAGTGTACTCGTTCTGTCTGTATATGCATAAATTTCCTCCGCCCCACCATTCGTATACGTATAGATTTTCGCCTGTTTTTTTGCACCGAACAGTCAATATGAAACGATAACCTTTTTCGTCTACCCACTTTCATATGTAGACGGGTCGCTCGTAGAGAAAGCGTAGTTGAGTTCGCTCGCAGGGTACAAAATCATGCACATTTTGTCCACATATTTAAAAATATCCTAAGGTGTTAATGACCTAAACTACCATTTAGTGTTCTAAACCTATCTGAACATCATCTCGATGCCCTTGTTTGTGTTGTGGAATCGATAGTGTCTTGCTTCCAGATACTGTCTGTGGATCTGTTTCTTGCTCTAATTGATGACGATTATATTTGATCTCTTCATTCTATGCGAACACACTGGCTGCAGTCAAGCATTTCTGTAAGTAGTATCATCACTGTGGCTGATTTTGGTTACTACCATCCTGGTATGCTCAGTTCGCTTTTAGTTAACCTCGGTCGACCCAGGGTTTCTGGGTGTTCGATCTCGTGTCTGCGATAACCTCCACATCGTGGATCGTTAAATTATTTTGAAAGCAGTCTTTGGACATCCCGCGCAAAGGTAGTTAGACTTGCTAGGCTATCTTGATTCAAACCCATTTTGGTTACACCCAGAAGTCGACTTTCATGATATCTTCCATGATTAATCGAATCTCACTGACTGCACAGTATGCAGTCAAGCAACTTGGAAGAGGGAAACATACCCTCGACGTTTTGGTTACTGAAAGTGCATATCCAAACGCTTCGTCATCTCAGCTATTTTCTTTTCGGTTCAATCAACTTGGTAATGTCCATTTCTCGTACCATTTAACTGATATTTACTTTCGTATTTAAACGGGAACACTAACTTGTGATAACGAGTTGTTCGCCAACAACCATGACGCTGTTTGAGTGTCGTCACACGACATTTTGAACCTGACTGCCGTATTGCTGTACTTTGTACTCCCATCCTTATTCGGCCTATTTGGCTGTGGCCACGTGGATACTCAGTACTGGAAATCCCCGGCTTACTATAGACAGTTTTGCTATTTCCTGGTAAAATGGAAGATAATTCACGCTCTTTCTTTATTGGGAATGGAATGATCCGGAATACAAAGAAACCGTTGTTGCGAATACAGTTTACAACCAGTTGGTTTCTTCTAGACGAATAGTCGGTCAGTTATCGAATTACCGTTTATACATTTGTTGTCGCCATTGAGGACATGTTTTGATTGACATTGATCGTGTGGTGTATGAATTTTTGTGAGATGCTTCGTTTCCACCTTAGACTAATTCATAGGCATATTTCTCCTTTTATGCAGTTCATGTTTTGGACATCTTGCCTTCCTTCACAAATTGTCGTTTTTGATGTTATTTATGTGATCATTTAAGTGACCTTCGTCTTGGGTTTAATGTTTAACTCATCACTTAAGGTAGATAAACATCGACACATTTGGCTCTATTTCTCG
Organism: Paragonimus westermani; assembly: GCA_008508345.1. Taxonomy (NCBI): domain Eukaryota; kingdom Metazoa; phylum Platyhelminthes; class Trematoda; order Plagiorchiida; family Troglotrematidae; genus Paragonimus; species Paragonimus westermani. The sequence goes on from QNGE01002640.1 coordinate 51,652, forward strand.
TACTCTTTGTGTTGTTTGCTACCAAGCGAATAGTTGTACCCATCAGTTCCCGTTCGCTTTTGGGCATTGTGACAGTCTTCTGCTCCTATATAATAGATTTCAGCATATTGTGACATATCAATCATTGTGTGTAAAACATGCGTTTCTGTCTTCCTTGGGCAAATTTTTTGAAATAGTGGAAAAATTCTTGCTTACCTTCTGCGTTTCTCTGGCTGTTCGACTGCAATCGCATCATCACACATTCTGCTTAAAAAGTTTGTCATCCGGTTCAGAGATTATTGACGGTTTCATTTACCCAGTTAATACCATCTCATCGGCTTTCAAACCGTCGATGATGTCTATACGAGGATAATAAGATCGAGTGAGACACTCACTGACCTGCACTGTCTGTGATATCAGGTACATATCTAGCTGTGAACTAACTAAAGAATGTGCTTGCTATGAGTGGCTCGTTCTATATTTTCTGCCTCATTAACATTAGGCCTGTTCACGAAGAGAGTACGAGCTAGCGGTATTTTTGTGTATGCGGTTGCTGTTATGAACCAACTTACACTAGGTGGGCTGTTCATGTAAACAAGCTCTCCGCTCACATGTAGCTTCGAGCGAGATAAATTGTACAGTATTTGGATCATGTGCTCCATTTACTGCTCCGCTGGATAGTGTTCAGCAAAGCCACTAGCGATCGATCGACAGACGATTAGTCAAGGTAACATAGATCTGTTCTGTGAAGGTTTTGATTGTTTTGTTTATCTCAGATTGCTGGGTGCTGGCTGTAAGAGCAGGGACTGCATAATCATCCACATCGCTGACTGCGAGTATTCTTGAATGTGACAGTGTGCTGTGGTTTGGTTCATGTATGTATCCTGAGATTAGTTAATTTTTCTTGTGAAACTTCCCTTTTTATTATTGTTGTATGTTTCCTTTGACCTTTCTTTATGCCTTTTCGAATAATCACAACGAATTTGTATCCGTTTCTGATTTCACTCTCACGAGACCGGACGGAGTATGTGATCAGCGGGTACCGGATGTGGTGTGCGATGACAGTGGACTAGGTTGCACATAACCGGATACTTGCTATCACGTAGATTCTTACATTGCCTGTGAACTGAGTACCATTAGAAGCAATCAGGCGTGACCGGGTCTCAGGTAGTCAGCCGTGTGGTTAGTGATCGACATCATTACGATTAGTCTTTCTCAAATAGAGTGGAAAAGCGGTACCCGAATTAGTAGATAGACACAAAACAAAGGGAGGGCATACATAAGGTAGAAAAATTAGTTTACTGTAGAGTGACTTTTAAAATTGATTTCGCCGTCAACTGTAACCAATACGTGTATGGTGAAAGAGCAGTGATGTGGCAGCAGAACATAGCTGGGCAACTGTTTTCTGTAAGTACAACTTCTAGCGCAACAGTCTGATTCGTATCCATTGCCCTATGGTTAACTCTAAATAAGGTCCAGGTGGTACAGAACAATGTACACAAGCAGATCATCACTCCGTTGATATTTGTCGTCCCCTCTGAGTTACGGAATTTACGAAAAATGTCCTGTTTTTTTAGCATAGTGATCAAGGAAAATTGGAGATTAGTAGGATGCTGAGAGTTTTAAACAAGCCTGGATGTATCAAGTTCACATGGGATCTTGTACAGTACATAACGACGAAAACATCACGATGCAAAAGTGGAAAGTGAACTTACACTGATTAAAATAAGAAGTCTCGATTAGCTATTGTTTGTTTTTCCTTTGGTATTCGATTAAAATGGTGCATGACTGTCGCGTACAGCATTGTCCTTCGGAATCTCTCAATGAGGCCGTAGGCTTGTAACACCAAATGTCGACCATCTACTCATAGACAAGCGCGCTTTGTGAAATCAACGAAAGATTCCACTCGTTTTACTGAATCAGTTACTTCGACAACATGGTCTCAAATGTGTACCAAATTCCGTTTCAATTATTCCCGGTTGTAAGGATCGGTTATTTGATAACCCCGGAGAATTCAGCCGGATACAAATATGTGTGGTGATAAACATAAGCATCAGTGAGCATACTTCTCAGCCATGTTTGACTGCTTCGCTGATACTCCTTCAGATCTTACCTTGAAAACTAGGAGTGTCCTCGTAGAAAAATCCCTAAGGACAAAGTTTTTCCATCCTGAACTCAGATTGTACACTGGTCATCATTATCACCATCAGAGACGGCCATATATCAATGATCCTCTCTGACGTTTAACTACCGTACAATTGGGAAGGAAATGCAAACCCTGGTCGGGAAGAAAGAAGAAAAGAAACGGAAAAGAAAGGACCTATCCACTAAACAAATGTCTTTACTCAACCATTCAACATCAAAGTGCCTATACCTTCCAAAAAACAACCGAGCTATACGTGGAAGTAAGGCGTCGTCAACAAAACAGGTTTCTTACGGCTCTTGCCGTCCCGCACCACTGAGTGCACTTATTTCACAGACATCTCGACAAAACAGCGACTGCATTCACAATACTCAGCCTGATTAGCTGTCATCTCATCTAGGATCTTCAATCAATTCGGACCCCAACCTGCAAGACGAATGCGACCTAGGGTACCCAACCCGTTTGTGAACGACTTCATTTCTGTACACCAGATTACCATCAGTTCACCCCACACATTTCGCCAGTGGGCTGCAGCATCGGTAAAAAGTGCTTGATGTGATAGATGGCCAGTTAGCATCCTTAGTACACAGTCTAACCATCTAAGTCTGTGTAAATCGAAGGAATGAGCCCGCTTGGCAGTCACTACCAAATACCCGCTTCGTAATCTATTCGTCGTTTACCTGTTGACACGTCAGATGTAAGTGGTCGAACGTAGACGTTTATGACCAAACACTGGAAGATGGTTCACGTCTTCTCTGGGCGGCCAGGTTTCACAGCCGTAAAGTTGCCGTATGTGCGAGACTCTTGGGCTTCAAAGAAATGAGTGTCTGTCGTCAGAGATGCCCTAATTTGGTGACTACCACTCTAACTTTGGCGACACGAACTTCTAATTCATTCCTCATACCTCCACTACTGTTGACGCAGCTTCCTAAGTGCACAAGCTGGTCAGCAGCCTCACTAGATGCATTATACAACGTTAAGCCTACGTAATCACAATAGTCTTGTAGAAACGTTGCATTTCGAGGCTGCAAAGCGCATTCCGAAGTACTTAGTGGAATTGGGACTAATGTCTGGCATTGTTCGTGCTGCTTGAAAGCCGCCGGGTAACAACGCCTTGTCATCGGCGTGATCAAGTTCACTCAGTCTTTCACCAGGCAGGAGGTCCACACCATCTTGTGAGTGTCGCAGACACTCTTCCATTATCTCGTCCATGACAAAGCTAAACAAAAATGGTGGGAGTGGACAGCCATGGCGTACGCCAGTCCTGGTACTGAAACTCTCAGACAGTTCACCGTAAACCCTAACCTGAGGTGAAGTGCGGGAATTGGGCGCCAACAGTATGTTTAAGAGTCTAAAAGTGTAGATCGATCCACCGATTCGAACGCACCTTTACAACCGAGAAATACGGCAATTTCTATTTGGCGGTACGCATGACGCTGCTCCAGAATTTGACGAAGAGCATAAGTGTGATCTATATACCCTCGCCCCGGACGAAACCCTATCTGTTCTTCCTTAGTGTTTACCTCTCGAAATGCAGCGCGTTGACGAAGTATAATGGATGCCAGAACCCTAGAAAGGACTGGGGTCAAAATACTTCCTCTATGGCTTTCGGAAAAAACCCTGATACCTTTTTTGATTATGAAAACTATTATCGAGTGACCCCACCACGGAATGATTGTCTCTGTTGTCCACCCAAGTTGAACCGACTGAGTCAAAGCCTCTACTGATGCCTCCCTCACCTTCTTTGAAGAGTGCCGGCACTAGGTCATCTGGACCAGCAACCCTATTTTGTTTCAGAGCAAAAGAGCAGTTGTGGACCTCAGTTTCAGTGAGTAATCCTAAGTCTACTGACCAGGGTGCTACTTTGGACGTTTGTAGCGTTAATGCTATAGAAGCCGGAGGTCAGCTCAAACAACTCTCAGAGTGTTCTGCCCAAGGCTCTAATCTTCCGGACTTATTATAGATGGGTGTGCCGTCTGCCTCGCTGATAGCTTCAGTGACAGACGGTCGTCTGTAATACGAATAGGTTCGAGGAGTCTGCCAGCGTTCCCTGAAGCACAAGAGGTTTCCATTTCCTCAACTCACTCCGTTAGCCAAGCTTTGTAATCGGCGATCAGGCTACGTTTCAGCTCCCTACGGATATCTCCCCTAAACTCGTATTATGAATTGCCAGGAGGAATGTTCTGTGTGACATACAAAAGCTTTGGAGTTTTTTTAAGATTCGCTGTTTGTTTAATACACGAACCACTGTACCACACCCTGTACTACTTGCTGCATGAATGGCATGTGCGATTTGAGTCCAACAGCTGCCTTAGGAGTTGAAATCGCCAAAATTTTATACTTGGCTAGTTTGGTACTTATGCTTTACCGGTGGCCCGACGAGATTCTCGGCGACCAACCATTGTTGTCGGTCAGGTTGTTGTCCAGCGGAGTTAAGAACAAAACGACAGCGTACCAGAGCGTGAATCTGAGTATGCACTCCGATAAGAACGGTCGCCCTGAATGAATCCACGCCAATTGTAACCAACAGCTATGTGGTCTGTTCGAGACCAGATCTGATTTGGAGAAGAAGGGCGCTAGACAACATTGACGTGCACGATGCCTAAAACTAGTGTTGGTTAAAATTAGCTTATGCTCAGCGCACAGTTGTAACAGCGGCGTGCCATCATCCGAACAGTATGATGTCATCCCAATGCTATTACCTAAACGGGATTCGGCTTCATCAAGGCGACCGGTTCGCGAGTTCATATTGTGGTGGGTAATCAGGCCGGAGGTGTGGGTATTCCAACACTCAGTGGAATATCTCGACGCGGGGGGGAGGCACGTACAAAACCCCACAACGAACGGATCGGGGACGGCGGGGGCGACCGGGTGAGTCATCGCTCGACTGGATCGGACTAACGGGCGAGACATGGCGGCAAAGGAGAAGGGACGACGAAATCGGAAGCGCGATTCCAACATTCGCGGGAATATCGCGAAGCGGTCGTGGACTACGCTCAGAAGCCATCGGAGGTAGATGGAGGAGAACAAGAGCAACCGGACGAATCATCACTCAACGAAATCGGACCAACAGGCGAAGAATGGCAAGCAGAAAACCCCCTGACAGACGGCGCCGATCACGCACATAAACCGAGCAGAGGTGCACACGATGCGTGAGCGGAAACCTTAGGGTATTGTGGTCCGGAACGATGACTAATAAACGCGAGCGCGCGTGTGGCATGAGGACTAGCGTATTGGACAATAAAGATTGTGCTTTATTGGACGCCTTTTCGCTACAATATGTTCGATCAGAATAACTTTATTAGAACCATGTAATGATCTAGGTGGCCAGATGGCGTCCTCGGCGCCGATGTCGCTACAGTCAGTGAGAACATAAGCGGACTGATTTTTGAAGGCTTTTCACCGACAGCTAGTCTGAGTAGTGTCTGACAAGGAGGCGGCACGAATTCTACTGTTAACAGGATTCCAATGCGCCAGTGCAACAGTGGCCGTCGTGCTGAGGGCTGTATCTACTCTAGCTTGACCGGTGGCGGCTGGCGTATAGTCACGCGTAGTGTATAGCCAGTACGAGCACTGTTAGTTCCATGTATTAACTACTATCCTGGATTCTAATCTCTAAAATGCAGCAGGCATCGACACTCAATGAGTTTAACGTTTGTGCGAGAGAGGCCTGTGTTGATCTGTTTGTTCCCAAGTGTGAACTTTGAATGCATCTCTGTTAACTCACATTCCAGACGTAAGCAAGGGATGGTGAAGGTTAGATGACAAGAGGTGGGAGTCATTGGGATAGCCGTTTGCTTTGTAGAACCTGTAGAGTAATTGCGAGAAATGGGGTTTAGAAGAGGCCTGAGAGCTAAATCTGATAGGATATTAGGAGAATTGTCAGTAGTAGTGTTTTTGCTTGTCCATCCTGCTGTATGCAACAGATTGGGTGACCCGGTTTATACTGTGAAATGGCCGATGCAGTATAGAACTGTTAGCGTTGTGAATGCATGGTCGTACGTGGGCTGAGATACTGCCAGGATGCCCAGAACTAGACACGAGAATGATTAAGGTTCTCGAACAGAACCTTTGGCAGCGAGTAAGTCGCAGTTTACTAAAACTGGTACTTTTCCCGGAGAAAGATGCCAACCTTTCAATCCCCAACCGGGAGGACCATGGGACTATGGTTCCTGAGACCTCTATCTATTGGACTTCATGACATAAGTGGTTCAATCTGTGTGATCATCACATCGTCCACTTTCTCTTATTGAATGCACAAGCCATCACATCACATCAAGATCCAACCTCGTTCTGACTGAACCCCGTCACCATACTGTCGCTTCCAGCCCGACTTGATGTGCACAGCTAGTACACATGGCGGACGATGAATTGGCACACATAAAGTGTGTCCGATCGGAGAAATTCTATGTGGTGAAAGTGTTACACATAGCAGTCTGCAAGGTAATATAATTGAAATGTTCCCAGGAGTTCAGTTTAGAACACACAATCGTGGATGCTCATACGACTGATCATATAGTGGACCGAAGCCGATGAACCATTTCAGTACTGCGTCATATTCTAAGGAATCAAGTAACTCCTTATGTTAACCAACTGTATGTGGTTCTTCCAGTGACCTGTTATTCATCCAGACCAATTAGTTAAATAGGTCTACTTTCCTTCGTTGAATATGAGGGACACCTTACCTGTAACACTGTCCTCGTCGTCGATTTGACAATTACGGCCGATTCAATTGTGCTATGAAGCTACTCGCAAACAGTGTGCTTTGCAGATGTTCCATCACAATGCCGTCTGTTGGTCCACACATTTATCCAGTAAACAAAACTTCACATTTTCAGGATAACTTTTATGTAATCGATAATTTGTGCTATTGGTAACATGTCGCTGCTGTTTTAGTCCAGTCTATCACCAAACTTGTAACTAGTTAGTTTTGTTTCAAGAAGTTTCCGCGTCGGAAACGTAACCTTGCCAATAATCCAAATTGCTAATAACCCAGAAATTCTTCTGATAATATTCATTCATAATAGGCATTCGAAATGATGGTTTAACCGTGACATGCATGCTGTATGTGGCCGGTAGTGCGGCATTTCGCAAAACTCATTCGCCCTGTACGTTAATGAGCTTGATTGTGTATACCAAACGATGCGACCTCATCCATGCATTTCTTTCCGATCAGTCCACGCGGCAGCCGGATTTTCTTAGGTTGTTATCTGTCCGGAAAACGTAAAAGCCCGTTAAAGATGTAGTCCGTGTTCTGTTGCGTTGTTACGGTTATTCTGATTATCAGCAGTGGCTCAACTCAACATTGCGTAATTGAATATGAATTCCATGGCATCATTCGGGCTGGTTTGTTCTGTATCTGCCTTTCTCATGCCTTCTGTTTTTGCATAACTTTTAGCGTATTGCGTGAGTTGTGTAGCTTGCGTTTTTTGTGTATTCTAGCTTTGATTATTGAAGAAATTGCCATTGACGATAATGACGCTGTGCGAACGAAAGAATATCTGGCCTGTGCTCGTGATCTACACATGCAGTCTCTGAATCTTTGTGAACGGGTACGTCCAACCTTCGCCGGTCAGAATCGTTTACTCCGTCCTTATGTTTGCCTCTAGTCTCTGACTGCTTAGCTAACTCCTGGAAGTTGTCAGCTAAGCATTGTTCGTGGTCTATGCGTCGGTTATTTGTACTAAACTGTTGATAACTGATCTATCGGGTTGCACACACTATCAAAATTTCGTTTCAAAATTGAATGAAACTGAGTAGTCGTGTGCTTGTTTCAAATGGTTTCTTCATACTTAGTGGGCTGTTCAAACCAACTGATTATATGTGAAAAGCAGTACAGAACGATAGAGGCAGCGGGCAGCACAAACAGTGTAAATAATCGTTTTGTTTTAGTTGATCATTTTTGATTACGCAATATGTAATCACATAGATGAAGGATAAATCCGTTGTCCAATGACTGTCGAAAATTTTTACAAAATCGCTTAAGTTTAGCGAGTGGCTGATGGTTGTGTGCCAACTAGGTGCTTAAAAACTGACGGAAACGAAACTGTGTGACGCCGCTGTCGTATCATATGATGCGCGCCTGTCCGACCGTGCATTGAAGTATAGAGGTGTCAAGAGAAGTGGAGGGGGAACACAGCCGACCAATACCGAGGAGCATTTGCATGGATTGCGTTGAGGACTATCCAAAAGGGGAGGGTATTTTTAAGATGGCTCACACCAGATTCGTAAGCAATACACTTACGTGACCATAAATGAGTCGATCCAGATCACACTCCGAATGATCTCCATATCATCTATAGGTTGTCACCCCTCGGCATTTTATCTGCCTGATGTTCTGTATCGTTGTCCAGATACCAGGCCTCTTGTTGTACCTACTTGGCGTAAAGTGGAATCTAGGAATACTACATGGTACACATTTTGTTCTTTCTTTTCCTTCTGTTTCGATTAGTAAGATCAATATGTTATGAATCATTTAGTTCATCTTCATTAGACTACGTTGTTCGGTTTTTCTATATGGTTGCAGATTTGAGGTAACGCTTGCGGAGGTTTTCGTAATTAGACAGAGTTGACACTGCAAAGGTTGCTATCTGTAGTCAGACAATTTAGTTCCAAAATTGGAACTTGATTGCCCCATATACCCGCTTGACGTCACTTATTATATAAAAAGTAGGTAGACAACCATTACAAGCAGTAGAATATATTGATTATTGTGCTTTAACAAATTGTACTTGAATCTGACCTCGTGATTAATATAGTTTCTCAGCGACGAACTTATGCTATTAACCCATTATTAATGCGTCAGACCTGCTGCTGTATCAGTCAAGCCTGTGGTTCGTTTTTCCGCGTGGTGGAAATTGTAATTCCACTTTACTTTGACGTATCAGGCAACTTGGCGGCTGTTGTGACTTCCTTTAATTAGTTGTTCTTGCATATCTCCAGAGAAAGTGCGTCTAGTTTAGTACGTTCATCAATTTTGCTTGGATTGTACCTTATCTCTTGGAATTCCCTACCTTGCTCTTTGTCTACAAATAATTGTAATTTTGCGTGTCAAAGGTGTTGCTGTAAACAGCTCGCTTGTTTCGTCATCCGTAAGATAGCTCGCGCTTTCCATGAGCCTGAAAGCTAACTTTAACATGAGTGTGTTATCACGTGGAACGACCGAGCGGATGCAATCGAGCTGTAACGATCCCTACGTAAATGTTATATCACGGAGAGACCGAGCGAACACAATTGAGCTGGAACGATTTCTACGACGCAGTGGTATTGTACGCGCTGTTTCACCCCGAAAATTCGATCCCCAAGCAGACTACGAAGGAAGAACACTGGTCTCCAGATAGAGAGCGTTTACTGTCTCAGTCCGAAGTCAAATGACAAAATGCAGCTATTGCGTATTTATAGCTTGTCAAGCGACCGTGTGACTAACAGGTGAATTAGGGTGCAGTATGTAAATCGGCGCCAGAAATTTGAAAAAAAAATAGTGACGGTATATTAGAAGAATTCGAATTTACAAAAGTGGTGAATGTTCATTACCGGTTAAGTGGACAGTTTTTGGGGGTCTTTAACCTCTCCAACAGAGTGGAATGAGAATTAGGTTGGAATGAAGCTGGCTAGTGGGCTTCTCGCTCATTTACAACGAATTCCGTTCAATAGTGAACCAGCTTAGTCTGTTATGCGCTTCGTTTTGGCTCGCAACGACTTGCGGGTATGTAAGGAGGTCAGTTCATAACGATCGCCAACAGATGACAGCTCTTTTTCAGGTTCTCCTGTTCTCGTGTTTTTTAACGATTTAATACTCTTGATTTAAAATTGCTGTTCCGCAATCACCCTAAATTTGGTCTTGTTCCCTTATTCACCTATAACTAATTACTTTTCGGTATGACATTTGCATATTCATGCGTAGATCTATTTACACATCACTCCAGTTAAACGAACAGTGGGCCAGCTGACTCAATCACGGGCATGGAGGAAGTGGCTTAACCTTACAGACATGTTAACTGGTCTTTATCGTGCTAGCACTTTGTTCTACCAACGGCTAGTTGAGCATGCCTATGATGAGCATTAGACTCGCGGTTACACTGAATGTGAGTGCAAACCCGTCAGCGTTCTCTTCTTTGCTAACTCTTACCTATACGACTGAGTTGTTCTCATATATTGTTTTTCTTCCATTTCCACCTCACATGTGCCATCCTTAGCCTTTCCATCCTGCATTTAATAAACGTAGTGCATTTACCAGCCTTTGCTTTATTTTTATGTGTTTCTTAGCGTCTACGTTTTTGATATGTCTCCTGCAGGTTTAAAATCCTCTGATATTGCATATCACAGCAGTTCCCTTCATGTTTCTGTACGTTCTGTTTACGGGCATCAGTTACGGACATTAATATCAACAGTATCTACTCCAAGTTGAACAACACTCACACTTGGTCGCAGCCTTAGCGTTCACGTAGAGTTTGCACCCAGCATCTTTCGAAAAGAAGCACTGGACTCCAGTTTCGCCCTTGTTAGAGCTCGTCAGCAGTTTGTATCCATGTCGCGGCCTGGTCTAGAACTCCGGTAACGTTTTCATGAGGTAACCGTGTTAACCACTGCACCATTGAAGTTAGGCTAGCTGGAATGTCTATCTGAATGCAAAGGATGCGATCAAACGTGTGTGATGTTCAATATGAAATTAATCTGGCCACTCATCGGTGTGTATTCCGTTTTTAGTTTTGTTTGTTTTCCTTTTGTGATCTATTTTCATACGCTCAATTTTTTGTCATACTAGACGTTTGGATTGTGGAACATTCAGACGGCGAAACACTTCGGGAATCTCGGTCGACTTTATCAGTCCATGCAAGACAATAAGGTAAAAGTTTGTTTTGACTTTTTTTTATGCCGAAATAGCATTCCAGATATGCCCAAGCTGTGTTCTGTTTAGTGTTTGTTGGTGGATGTCTTTGATCATCACTTGTAGACTGCTAAGTTGATAGCGTTGTTGTGTTCAATGCTTGCATCATAGTCCGTTTCATTCTTTCTCAGGTAGTTGGGGCGTACATGGAACTTACGCTTTATGAGGCGAGCTGTCAGTTTAACATATATGTAGCTGTGTTGTGCAAGTACTGAGATATTGACAGGAAAATGTTGGATGCTGCTTTATGACTGCGGTGCGGATGATGCTTCCAAATTTACATTGTATTCGCTTCAGTATAGTCCATAGTTTAAAAAAGGTCAGTTTTGTGGCGCAGCATACAGAAAACCATCCTATACGGTGATGACTGTTGACGGAGTTTATTCAACGTGTCTGTTAACACCGCGATGGAAATAACTGGATTTTCAAGCTTGTTTCCGAAACAGGGTTACGCGGCCAACCTTTGAGTTTAATGGCATTGTTTCATGAGCTTCGTTTGCATATATGTTTTACTTATGTAGACCCACATCATACTCGGTTCGTCTGTTCTGAGATAAACTGACAAAGACAATGTAGTGTGAATTACCTGACATACCAGTACTTGCTTCAATAGGGTACTCGTGACTCCCAAGGTGGATTCCGTAGTTAAAAGGGCAACTATGGCCTAGGGCGTTGCGAAGGGTGTTAGTGACACGCGTTCGTGTTGTCATCCTCATGTTAATTTTTATTCACTACACTTTTTGGACTCAACTTCGAACCGTGCAATGGCTTCCCGCTCTTTCTGTATCGACAGGTCAATCCAGACTGGTGAGAGTTTTTTTTGCTCCTCACATCACCATCGTAATCCGTCATTTAAAGTTCAAGTTCCATTCACTTCGAGCTATGATCAGCACTAGTCCATATCATTGTTCGAACCAAAATGAGCACTCCGTTCTTCGTACTTGTTAGGCGATCTTGTTAACCACTGTTTCAGCAATCCGAAATTCGTCTGTGATTAACTCTCAGGTCTCTCGGTCGTTTCGGTAGGCGACAAAGTAACTTTCCTGTTGACCTTACTGGATGGCCAAATGATCGGCGAATCTCAGTTAAGTTGAAATTGTCGAGTTTGTAAACCTGTTGTTTTGTTTTCCGATGACTAGCGAATAGTCGAGGTGTTTGCTCGCTGAAAGTTGAGCATTATTCATTGTGAATATCATCATCAAATGCGAATGGTGTTTAAATGGTGTTTAACTGGTGTTTGCGAATGGTGTTCCTTACCTACTCACCAATGGACGAAGCGGTTAATGGATATTCGACACTACTATATTCGGCTGTTGATCGTACTATCAAGCGTTTCTTCGGCAACCCCAGTTGTCCCAAACAATTCACTTTAATGATTATCATCTTCATTATCGGCACCGCGTAAAGACGTCTGCTCAATCTCGATTTTCTCCAAACTAGTAGTGATTGCATAGGCTACAGTGGGCATCCGTCTATTCAACAAAGGGTGTAATTGATGACATTTCTAACTGGTGATCTGTTAACTAAGCCGAGTGCATATGTGGTGTTTAAGGATGTCGATCTCTCCTACTTGTTTCGCTGCCATATATCCGGAACCTACCATGGTTTTGTCACGTTTAGTAACTGCCCCCTAAACAGTCCATTTTGCACTCAAGGTGATGGTTACCGGTTTGAGTTTTTAGTCTGCTCGTATATAAGTCCGTACGAAAGTGAAAACGGCTCCCTTGGTTATTGTTTGTAACGATAAGGCGTGTGGTTGCATTTTTCACTGTAATCATTTGTCAAGCTGTTGCTCCTCTTATTATTATCATCATCTTCAAAAAGCAACTAGGTATTGATGTGCGAACTTATTTTGGTGACTCATACGAAATTTCCCGTGCTTGCCTTCGTTTTATCAGAAAGCTGAAATGATGCACAGAAAGGCAATCATGATCAAAGAACGACTACTGGGCTCGTCGGATTTCGAGGTCGGTCTGAGCGTCGGTCATTTAGCCAGCCTATACAACTACGACATGGATCGATACGAGGATGCCGAACAGCTCTATCTTCGTTCCGTGGAGATTAGTACGCCTCATATTGTTTATTTTTTTTTTGTTATAACGCGGAACGACCTAGCGGATGCAATCGAGCTGTAACGATCCCTACGAAAATGTTATATCACGGAGAGACCGAGCGAACACAATTGAGCTGGAACGATTCCTACGACGCAATGATATTGTACGTGCTCTTTCACCCCGAAGAGCCGATCCCCAAACAGACTACGATTGAAAAACACTGGTCTCCAGAAAGAGAGCGTTTACTGTCTCAGTCCGAAGTCAAATGACAAAATGCAGCTATTGCGTATTTATAGCTTGTCAAGCGACCGTGTGACTAACAGGCGAATTAGCGTGCAGTATGTAAATCGGCGCCAGAAATAAAAAAAAATGGTGCATTTGTAAATTCGAATTTCTCTATTGCACCATCATTTTTGTTGGGGATGTCACATACTCCCAAAAACTGTCCACTTAACCGGTAATGAACATTCACCACTTTTGTAAATTCGAATTCTTCTAATATACCGTCACTATTTTTTTTTCAAATTTCTGGCGCCGATTTACATACTGCACGCTAATTCACCTGTTAGTCACACGGTCGCTTGACAAGCTATAAATACGCAATAGCTGCATTTTGTCATTTGACTTCGGACTGAGACAGTAAACGCTCTCTATCTGGAGACCAGTGTTCTTCCTTCGTAGTCTGCTTGGGGATCGGCTCTTCGGGGTGAAAGAGCACGTACAATATCATTGCGTCGTAGGAATCGTTCCAGCTCAATTGTGTTCGCTCGGTCTCTCTGTGATATAACATTTTTATTCCGGACTTCAAGTCAGTATGCGATCGTTTGTTAGTCTGCATGTTCAACACATGGCTCTTATATTCATATCCGAAAAGTGTCGCATACTTTTCTTTCCTTCTCGTCGTGTACTCTCGCACCATCAGGGGTTGGGTTTTTTGATTTACTTCAACGAAGGCTATTCTGGTTACTGACATCCAGTTGAGGCTTAATTGATGGCGTTTAAGCATCACTCACATTTGGTTGTAGTCTTCTTATTCAAGCAGGCCTTCTCATGAGGATGCTTTCGATGGAGGCACACCTATTTTGTTGTTCAACTCCGATGAGTCCTCATAACGATGCATCTAGTGTAGGGTTTCCTTCTTCGAAGAATCGGCCGTTCTCAATTAAGTACACTGAAGAGTATATAATAGCCTTCCCCCCCAGCTTATGATTTATTATGATGTTCGTGTCATTTTGTTTGAGTTAATTCATACCTTACTTACTGTTATGCGCACGCTACCCCACCCACCAAAAATTTCGACTCTCATTGGAACATAACAAGCAGCGGACAGTGACATTAGTCGCTTCTTTGCCTAAACGCTAGCGTGTTTGCGGCGACATAATTTTCGGTTAGCGCCTTAGGTTGTCTTTGTGGATCTCACCACAACAGTTGAACATGCAGCGAAATAAAATTCCGTCACGTGATAAGCATTTATTTCTGTGCCGTCGATCTCATGCGCCAATAAGTTGTACGAGCATTTGTTTCAGCGATCAACTGTAGGCGTACGTGATATTGAACGGTGAACCCCATGGTCGTAACTCATCCAACATTCTAAACAAATGCGGATTCTTCTTTGTGTGCAATTCATCCCCTTTTAATTTATTACCTAATATATGGATGATTTACGATGCCTGTGTTTGCCAGTGTACTGTTGACGTTATGCTCTGCAATCAACACTCACTTCTACAACGCGGGCCATCGAAGCTAATGGAATGGCCCGAAAACCGTCAATTAACGTTGAGCAACGTAAGCTATCTAGTCAGTGCTTTTGCTGTCCGTAACAGTAAAGAACAAATATATGATACTCCTTATTCAACTTCTCTATCTGTTGGACCAACCAGCATGGTAACTTTTGAATTATTAATTCTAGAGTTTTACTTTGCAGTAAACTCTCTTGGTCTGAGCATGTTATCCAGTTCTCACGAAAATTCTGTGGTTCGTTTGTTCTATTCGTCGCTTAAAATGCCTAACAACTTCTTCAATCTTCCTCGCCTATTATTAATCAGTTGTAAGATATCCGCACCAAATTTAGTACGAATGAAGTTGAATAGTTTGGGCGTCGTGTTTAACATGTTATTGATAAACAGATTGGGAATAACACACTTCCTTATGAAGGCCACCCGAGGTGGTTGAAACGTAGATTGTTACAACTTTCTCGTCTATTCATTAGGGATTGTGCGTTACCACATTGGCTGTACTGTTCTCTGGTAATGTTTGCTGGACTGTTAGCAACAAATCTCCTTACTTTGCGCTGTTCAATCTTGTGGCTCTTCCTTCCGAGTAGACTACGTGGTTTCCGATCCGTTCTAAGCGTGAGGTAAATTTACCTGCTGGATTCTCTAACTCGTCCCATACTCCTCATGACATGTTCACAATGTTACCTGACAATCATCAATGAACCAGTTCCATATGATCTCTCTCTTACGCTCTAAAACGTTTTACTGGCAGCTATGTTGACATTTGGGTTGACAGAACAGACTAGCGACGATCTCAGCGCGTCAATGAACACGACCCGAAATGATTTAAACAGTTGATTACACAGCAGCCTCAAGGTACTGAACTTGCTACTTGAAACTAAGGTGACCCGAAATTATCAACCGGTTTTGTGTACACAGATTGACTGAAGTAACCCGTCCGGTAGTCATGGTCTGGACTATGTAATACCTGCTGTGATTGTATGCTTATCGTTGCTCTGTTTATGTCTGATGTGTATACTCTGCATGTTTTACTTTTACGACCGATGTGATCAAACAAGACGTTAGCATCACAATTTTGCCGGTTGGTAGTAGTTAATATTTGGTTGATTTTAGTTGAACACAATTTTTACACTTGATCACAGTCTTCACGTCCAGATAGACTTTTCAGCGGGCTCCTCTAATTTATATCCCAATATATACCTCCATTCTGCAATAGGGAATTTGTCAAATAGAGAGCCAAACGTTTCGGGGTCACTGAGTTTGTGTTTCGACGAAATTATGTACACAGAGCTTCAGTTCTTTTCTCTGTCACACTTTTCCCTCCGCAAAAAAACACAGAACAGTTTTCAATCTAAAGGAGTAGTTGATCAACAGTTAGTTCCACAAACTTATCCTTTATTATACTCTTTTCCCACTGCGTTGTGAACCTATACTGTTGCTGGATATTTCATGTAACCATTTAACCTGGTCGCCTGATATAGCCTTAAGTACCTCCACTGCGCGCAACGGTACTCAGAATGCGACATTAGTGTCTCATCCACTGCACCCTCAGACTAGGCAAGCCTCTCAATGTCAAGTAGGTCGGACTGTTGAGTCATTGGCTCCGGGTAGGGTCCCCCAAGAAAACCCTGTATTTTTATGTCTCGCAGGTTTGACTTTTGAGTCAGGGACTCGAAGTAGGATCTCTCAAGTCAATTTATCGTTCTTCTTACAGCGGCGTTACTCGCCCATCACGACTTTCTTTTACTGTTTCGTCACCTAATTTTTCTGCCTTCCATGTGCATCCGGGTGACAATTGTTGTCTGAGTCCAAGGCAGCTGGTAAGCACTGGTTCATTCAATGTTCGCACTCTCCGATTAGTCTGGAGCTTGATGTGTGCTGCGTGTCGGAGACGCGGTTCTACGATTCTAGCACCGTTGTGTACTTGTAGTCATCTCTAGATAACCGTCAATCCAAGCGCTTCTCTCCTAGGGTGTCTGGGAACGCCGAAGCTAAATCTCGTGGTCAAGCTGGAGTGGGAACTTTCTGAGTTCCAGAACAGAATAATGCTTGTTCGATTGGATCTCGATGATCAGTCGGTTGTGTACTGCCAGACTCAATACGTCTGTTAGAGTCTGTGAAGAACTCCATGTGCTTCTCACTCGTGAACACAACTGCATCACTTAAGAGTCAGTTATAGATGGCTCCACTCTGTTAAGGATTGTCGTGCCTTTTGGAGCAGCCATTTGGACTCGGATCACGCTGTTGTGCTTGTCGTTTTGTTTTGTCACACGCTCGTAAATGTAAGGTAATTAGATAATGTTCGTACGAGGAAATTGTGAAGCATTGGTTAACAAGTTGCCCGGTTCGAGTCGGGTGAGAGACCCTAGCGAACACTGGGAACAAATCACAGCAGTTGTGAAAGTGTGCTCTTCGGAGGTGTGTTTTGAAGGAGCTGTGCAGTTGCGTGTATCGGATTTCTGTCAGGTCGATAAACATTGTGATTAGACATCGCTCGATTCCGTCTCATTCTGGGTGTGATGACGACCGTCGAGAACTTGAACGCAGGCTGACTGAAAGCCTGCGCAAACACTGTGATCACCACTTCATCCAATAGTCGAAAGGGAAAGAAGTCTGTTCATCTAGGAATAACAGAAAGCTTTCTCCCTCGATTCATCGCATCAGTGTAAGTGAATAAATGGCCGAAAAATGTGGCTCATTCATCGCCAGCCAATCCAGCCGACCTAACGGATGAGGTGAACATTTTGACGAACACTTCAGCTTATCTCAGCCAGACCATGTAGGCGACGCGACCTGGATGGTCAGTTCTTGCGTTCTAGACGGCTTTCCGTTGGAAGCAAAAGTGTTCCTGGTGCTTGAATTGTTGGGGCCTAGCAGGGCTGTTGGATCATGTCTTTTTCCTACTTTCAAAGATGATGGAGAAAGGTCGAATTCAGAGCTGACAACACTCCTTCAGACGATTTGGAAAACGGAAGAGGTACCTCGTGACTGGTGTTCATCAACACCAATCTCCGTCTTCTAAAAAAGGGCATATAGTCTATGTGATAACCACGGAGACATCACTCTAGTGCCTGTCGCGTCCAAGTTACTCACTGGTTTTGTATTACATCGGCCCACTAAGCCCAGGGAAAGTCAGATACATGAAGAATAGGCAAAATTCTGGTCCGGTCGAGGGTTCATTGGATACAGTTTTACGCTGTGACTGATCTTGGGGGCATCGACATCCTTACGGACAGCCGACGGTCGTGGTGTTTTTGGACCTAAAGGCTGATTTTGTTTCACTTGTTCGTAACGTTATCTGGATCAGCTTTCTTCGCATCGGAAATCCAAGGGAACACACAAGCTGAATGGTTGTTAAGGGAGAGAGAAAAAGATCTATGCTTATGCGCTGTTGACTCTTCGCTGGTAGGTAAAAAATTGTGTTGGACGGTTTGTACGTATGAAGATAAAGTGAGTGAAACTGCGTGAAAGTTAGATTCAATGAAGGTGCTGACTGCCATCATTTCATTAACGAACACAGAAACAGTCGATGAGACATACGAAGTTGATGACTTGTCTATCACATATGTGTCGTTCGAGTAATATTTTAAAACCCTCACTCGATTCAGCCGCAGCCGTAGAGTTGGGCAATGTGTTCCAGTGTGAACAGATCTTAATTGTGAAACAGTTTTGTCTACAAAGTGACCTGCTTGTTCCACTATTCAGTTTTAGTGATTGACCTCTTAAACGTTCATCCTTACATGGTGGGAGGAGATATGCCAATGGATGACTCGGGGTGTGAAGTATTTTATGGATAAAAAGTAGGTCTCCCTTGAGTGGTCTGTAATCCGTTGTGAATTGGCCTAATTCTGCCAGTCTTTCTGAGTGGAGGGTTTTCCTGAGCTCCATAATTCTTTGTTGTCTTTCTCTGAGTACTTTCCATAAGTGCCAAAGCTCTGTCCTAAGGGGTAAGAACGACAGGCCTCTATGTTCGTTTCCAGGTGTGGGCGGATTGTGGAAACAAACATACTGGAAAACACTTCAGGATTGAAGGTTCCACAAATTTTTTCTAGGATTCAAGATTGTTTGTGCTTTTTTAGCCGTGGCAGCACAATTTGTAGACAAACTCACAGTTTGACGCTATGGTTCCCAAGTCTCTTTCGAACGGTGACGTGATCGGTTTTGTGTTGCCAAGTTATTAGTCAGTAGTTTTCATGGTGAACTTGTATAACTTTACACTCGTTGACATTGGACTGACTGACTTTTCTGTAGACCACTGATTTTGGCAGTTCAAATAGTTTTTCAAGGTCGCCACATCTTCTGGGTTCTCTTGAACTCGCCGGAACTTTATCATCGGCGTAGAACGAAACCGGTCATTTGACTGTACCGAGTAGTTCAAGAACGAAGAGAGAATGAATAAAACGGGTCTTATGATTGATCCTTGTGGAACGCCGCTGTTGGCTGGGAACCACTCTGGCAGCTGTCCATTTACCTTGACGTTAAGCTTACATTCAATCAGGTACTCCTCTAGCCAGGTAGGTAAGCGCTCATCTGGCCCATAACTACTGAGTTTCCGCAGCAAAATGAATTGATCAACCATGTCGAAAACCTTGAATAAGTCAAGATAAACCACGTTTGTGACCAATCCTGCCTCTGTAGCCTTCTTCCAAACATCACTGTTGTGATCACACAAGACACTTGACCTGCCAAGTTGTTTATTGCATGAAACCCCTTACAAGTCCTATTGAGATACAGGACCACGAATGCGTGCACTCATTTGCACGGCTGGTAAGTATTCATACATATTGTCATTCGCCCTGATGGCACGTCCCACATAAATGCATAAACTTTATTCCAATGGTCGCTTCTGGTCCATCGCCTTCTCGGCGTTGAGGCTCGCCCTTTAGCTCCCAAATGTAAACAACATACTACTCATAAATGAGGCTGCTTGGTATACAACGTTACGATTCATCGGTAGGTTCGTGATGCATGAATACCTCCTACGAAAGACCTGTTGCTCCTTGGCGATGACTTGGAGGTCCTCAACCTTGGCCGAGAGAGATGCATCTAATAAGCTCTAGAGACCACTGAAACCAACGCTGTTGGTCGATAGTTCGCTGGGTCGTCTCCGCACCCACCTTTGAATATAGGTGTGATTGTGAACTGTTTCCAGGCTTTCGGTAGACTGCCAGTTGACAGGGATCGATTGAATATTGCTGTAAGCGATTCTGCTAATTTCGTGACACAACTTTTCAAGAAGGTAAGAGGTATCAAATCTGGACTGTGTGATCTGTGGGTTGGTAGGTTCCCTAATTTGATTCTTACTTGCGACACAGAAGATTGAGACAATTCAGTTAGGCTTCTGCCTATGCACTCAAAAGTCGTTCGTGATTTGCAAGTATGCACACGTATTTACTGTTTGCTCAGCATCTGTCAAGCGAATTACAAGAGCTTAGTCTTCATTCCGGAATTATTGTGGTATCGTTCGTTTTCCGTTTAATATGGTGTATCCTTGTGAGTAGTCACTAGAATGGTTATTCAGTCAGGAAGCTCGTCATTTTCCTGGCGTCACTCAGGTGACTTTGGGGACAGTTTAGTGTTCAGTTTCGCACCAACCTGTTCTGTTGAAGCTTGAAGAAATCTGGTCCAGCGGTGAATGCCGTCCGGGACATTACAATGTAACTGCCTACTCACAGGCGCTGGACTATGCAACGATCTTTCACACCTAACGAAGTTTTTACTAGGTTGGCTGCCATTATATTGTGATCACTGGAGGCCTTTATCCATTTGTCTATCCACAAGTAGACAACCCTTACGTTTGACGTGAATTGTCTATCCATCTTTCTCGAATTGAATGTCATTTTTTATTTCCTGTTTTCAGGTCTCAATCTGTTCGGTTCAACGTACAGTGGTCTAGAATATGACTATCGTGGTTTGCAGCGAGTTTATCATGAGTTGGGTAATCGAACGGATATGAGACGCTATCAGGCGTTGTTTGATCAATGGCAAAAAGATCGCAAAAAATTGCAGTTGTCCGAACCGATTGAAGTTGCGGACGAGGTGGAACCAATAGATTTTGCCGAAAATGAAGAGAAACAATGGTGTCTGTTCTACCAGATCACCACTGACTATGAACAGGAGTTCAAAGGCATCTTCCGCGATCTTGGTCTAGCAGTCGATGAAGGAACTCGTACTCTAGGTTCTTCTCGTGCGGTTGCCTGCACGCTTGGAGGTGGTACGGAAGCCAGTCGTTCTACGGGCTATTAGCTTCGATCGGTAGACACTCTTTTCCCTCGTTGACAGAGCAATTCCTTCATGATGGCATTTTGCTACTTTCTGTTTCCGTTTGCTATTTGATACGTCTCGTGTTGTATTTATTTGGGGATGCTATGCGCTAAACGTGATGGCTCTAATTTCATGTGATCTGCTCCTCCTTTCACATGCAGGCACGATGTTTGAATCAATCCTTCTATTTTGTTGACATGTAAATATCAACTGCTACCGAGTTGTTGGTCAACTCTATATTGTGGGTTTGTTTTGTTCTGTATTTTTCTGACTCTTACACGTTTCTCAGTACAAACTACGCACTTTGCCGAGCGTCTATTCGACAGATTTACTTCACCTAATCAGGTATGTACTGTCGCTTGAAGTAAAATCCACATTGAATTACACTGCGGTTTTTTTGTTCGTCACGTACGCAAGCTTGGATTGGTTTGGAATCACATTCGTGTGTGTTAACAAGTACAGGTTGATTTGCATGCGATTCTTATCCAAAAGGACATTCATCAACCATGCATGTTCTCCACATGTGAATCCATAGCCTGATGTGATCAAACCGAAATCGTGTGATGAATGCCCTTATATTTAGTTTGCGTGTATGTGCTGGTTTCTGTTTGTATACTAACTCAGTGATCAGTCACTTATGCATATTTGGATCTATGCTAAGACAATCATTTACTGCGTACACATCGAAAAGTAGATTTTCAGCCTGAAACATACCTACATATTCTGTAATTAAATACTAATTGACCTGCTGAGTGAACAACAGGATTGACGTTTTCGTCGCACCTCACCGTCTTCAGTTCTTGCTAAGTCGCATGTGGTTCAGACTTTCTGTCGATATCAACTTCCATTCTGGTGCGCGGTTATTTGTCTGTTGAGTTTGGCGTGTATTCAGATACAGATGTGAAAAGTCTAGTCTTCTGCTGGATTCGGAACATCGCTAAGGTTCGCGTATTCCTACTTGCTCTACTACACTCGGAATCCGAAAACCTCCTCTTTGGTCTCTATCACTCTGAATAGTTTAGGGGACAGACTGTTAAGGCTAGGTTAACACTGATAGGGCCCACGTTGTGTACCAACAGGCAGTTTTTGTTGTTGCTTCCTGTCTGGTCAGATCGGAGCTAGGATTTTTCACACATTTCTTTCTCCATACCTAACAAATCTGCCATACCACACAGCTAATTTGGTGTAATTAAAAACCCAATTAAATTTTTACATTGTCCCCAAAAGCACTCGTTTCAGTATCCAGTACTAGAAACATCAAGTACCTGATTCGGTCCAACAATGCCCCGTTTGACTCAGTCGCCAATTTCCTGGTGTGCTTTATTCTCGGTTAGTAAATCCGATCGTTTTCAACAGTGAACTGAAGTGTTCGTTAAATGAA
Source organism: Paragonimus westermani (assembly GCA_008508345.1). Lineage (NCBI taxonomy): Eukaryota > Metazoa > Platyhelminthes > Trematoda > Plagiorchiida > Troglotrematidae > Paragonimus > Paragonimus westermani. Next base: position 74,096 of record QNGE01002640.1, read on the forward strand.
TTAAACATTCGGATAATTTGCATTTTCATGAATTATTCTAGACTACTGCAAATTTGTCTTGCTCACCTGATCTGCTAGACTGTGTGGCATTGTTCATTCATACGTTCATTGATTGAATCGTGCGAACTATGACTGTGTAAGTCAATTCACGCTCTCCTTCCTTTTGGTTTTGTTCGTTTGATACGTTGTGGTTTGATGATCGATGCACTAGTTCTTTGCTCTTAGATGATACCAAGTGACGCATGAGTGTGAACACTTCGCCTTTCGATTTGTTTAGTGGGGTGACTTAATGGCACGGAGCAACTACTTGATGCGAGGTGTAACATTATGAGGATCTCAGTTGTGGTCATCAACACCGGTCGAATCTTGGTTTCTCCGGATAACTCATCAGTTATCAGAAGTACATTCAGGATACTTAGTGATTTCAATGATCTGATTGAGTGATCCAGTTAGTAGTGTTTCCGTGGACGACGTACGTTGTTTCTCCTCCGTTAGTGATTTCGACTGGATTTATGTGTCTGGGGTTAGTGGGGTCAACACAGTTACGAGATCAGAAGTGGAATGGAAGTAAAATTCTCGGTTCAGATGAGGTTGCTCATCCTTCACAATATCAGTAATGAAATTCAAGCCTAGTGCTTCGATTTGAAGTGCTATGTTCAAGTAGTTTATCTGAATGCAAAAACTGCGATCAAATGCGTAAGGTTCACCTTACAATATGGACACTTCTGAGTGAGGCAGTCGACTACTGGATTTTCAGTAAGACTCGGTACAAATCATTCGATGCTCTTCCTTGAGGGCTTCCATGTACTTGACAGAAATGACTGAAAGCGTGAATTTTGTCTCAGCGGCCCAGATAAACATGGGCTGACTCAATCGACATCTGGTTGAATCACGTGCAACACATTGGTCATTGAAAATGTCGACTGTTCCTAACAAGTAAATGCGCAATCTGCCAGTTTGCGTTTGTATCATGTGATGTGTGTCAACTTAGCTCAATGTAGCTTGATCTGTTAGGACGTTGCCGATGTCTCACTTGTGTTTTTTGTAGTAGGCCAGTGAGTCGGCTGATATTGGTCGTCCAGGAGTATGTGGATGCCGGAGAAGATTGACAAATCAATCAGTTAATCACCTCTAGCTGATGGTCAAGCGGGTACACATTTTGCTTGGCAGCAAAATGCAGCCCATTCGATTCTTCTATCTCCAGTGATGGGATTCAAGCAAGTGCGAACCTACCAAAAATGTGCTATCGCACGAACCGTTTTGACAGATAAACGTTCTCGCTATCCGGTTCGCGCAATTTGTTGCGAAATAGATTAGTAAGTGCGGTTGTTGTGTGTTGATCACACACACGTTTCTCATAGTGTTTATTGCCTGAAATTCATCGTTGGTGCCAACTGGGTGTCTTACTGCGATACTCGGAATTAGGGACTTCGAATAGTCCTAGAAATGGTACTTGAATTGAAACCTCTCACGCAAATACTGAAGAGAAGACCTGATACTGTTAGCAGTAAGTAGTTGTTATTCATGAGTTGAGAAGCCGAATGTACAACAGTATTACGGAAATCACCGCCTGTCATTGGCTGATCGTATTAACACATGCAAAGTCAAACTGTTTTGATTGGTGCAATACGGAACAAGCAAATTGGCGAATAACGAAAGGCACAACACTGAGACCGTTGGTCCAATCCTGATATTGTATCTTTAACGCGACATTTGGATTGGTTGCTTGTCAGATCTTCTGTTGTGTCGGGGTTTGGATAAGCGGTGAATCGAGTAGATTTTCGTCACACTTACTTATACTCAGAAGTTACGGTTTGAACTGTCACCTCACGGCTGCGAAGCATGGCATCCAAAAGTGAAGGATATCAATCTCATTTAAGTCTATTTATCAGCGCCCGGGTTCCGCCACACTTACCTAATTGCACCGCGTAAGCACCTAAGAAGTTGTGCGATACACTTTTGGTGGTTAGAAGTCCGAACCGGTGGTTGTCCTTTGTCTGGGACTAAACCCTAATCTTCACCACTACGTCCGAATATCGATCATGTAGAAACTGCCCCGTTCCATCAAGGTCTGTCTGTACAGTTTTGTTTCTCAACACGTTCACTCTGACTTTTCATTTGGTAAGGGCTCACCATAGTATTGTGCAGTAGTTATATACTGTCGCAGGATCCAGCAAGTATATTAATGGGAAGTATGTTTATTAAGGTGACCATATCGTGTTCTAAAAATACCATCAAATCGGTTTTTTTAATCTCTGGTCTAAGACTTGCGAGGTCGGTTGATGAATTGATAGGTGAAAACTAAAGCAAACGTCACAGGTTGTTTAGTGATGAGTAGTAGCGGATTTCGGTCCCCATATAAATTGAACGTAGACCACAATTGATCGCAACTCGCATTCCCACAGACTTTCCAGTCGGCCCTTTTTGAAAAGGAGCTTTAGACTCAAATTTTGTTCTTGTGAAGGCTCTACTGTCGAAATTCAACAAAAGCGAAGCTCCAGTCTAGTGGTTCTTTTCGAAAGGGGTTGACTTGAATGTCTCGGAATGCGACACCTGCAGGTTGTGTTTATCATATCGGTGAAGAGACCTGTGACCAGCCCATTTTCCAGCTGGAGAAATCCAGGAATATGATGTAGTGAGTTGAGTGTAACGTTGCTGTTGTTCAGTACGCTTCTGTATAATGAAGAGGGATTACTGAAATGGGGGGTGTAACCTGGTAGAAAGAACAAATTGGTTTGTTTACGTATGTACATCTGTGTCAGTTGTTGATTAGACGTAGTATTGCAACTACCTGAGATCCGCTTTTGCGTCTCATGATCACAGCTGGCTCAAATTTGGTTTAATCAGAGCCACAAATGCAGGTCTCCTTAAATCTATTTTGCGCGCTCCATCTCGGTAGGTTACAAGAGATGTTCACTTGGGTGAATGTCGTCACGTTACAAATGATTCGTTCACGAAAGTCCAAAAGTAACTCAATCAAAAAGAGCGCCGACTGGCATAGACCGCAGCTGTGTCTACGTCATTAGTAATTGCAGCAGCGCTTGAGTGTCCGCATCAGGTCTTCTTACAACGAAAACTATCCTTTCGTATTGAGTGCACTTCCTGTTGCCTATCCACCCGTGTTCTGTACTGAGGATGTTGCGTCCGATCAGAGAAAATACTGACACACGAAGGGTTTATGTGAAAATCGATCATTTGAGAAGCGAATTATCTTGAGCAGAGGTCGTCTAGTTGCTAATTAACGAAAAGCGAGTGGGCACACGCAAAAGTAGAACTAATTGAGTGCACTAGGTGTGATCATTTTGCTCTCGAGTCCGAGCAGATTAATCAGCCCAATCTACGACCGTTTTTCCATGTACGGTCTGAAAAGACTGGACGCTGAGATACTACCCGGTCTATCTCTCCAAGAGCGTTGACAGATTAGTGGGCTTTCATGCACTTTGCAATGGGAAAAATGGATTCAGAGTCATTTACATAGTGAATATCATTACCCAAGTTTTATGGGGAGTTCAGAAGATTGCAGATTTGTCGAACATCTTGAGCACAGGCATAAAAATAACACTATGATTTTGTATCCGCCTTTTGAGTTTTCTAGCTACTATCAATTCAGTGTTGTCTTAATAAAAAACGTTTCTGTGAGTTACTGCATTTCCTGATTGCATGCATCCTTGCGAAAAAATGAACTTTGTTCGTCAACAATCGGCCACGATAATGCAAAAAGGCGGATGGTCTTATGTTTTTTGCACACCTTATAGTTACTGAACAGTGAGACACATCAATAAAATAACATGATGAAACGCAAAAATCATCTCAGCGCGGGTGGTAGAAATTAACCACTAGATTACCGTTTATTTTGCTTGTTCCCTGTCTGGTGCGGCAGTCGTTTGGTGCACCATCTTGTCCCCACGATGTCCTATTTCTCGCACTGTGGCAACGGTCCTTTCCCACGATTAGTCACCCGAGTTTAGGTTGTTCCGTTTTCGCACAACGTCCAAGACGCGCAGACTCGGCAACAAAATCCGGGGTCCAGATCAAACGGCTTACCCCAATTAGCTTTCACAGCTCGGCCGTGTGACACGTCTGATAATTCGAATTCTTATGAGAAGTCAAGGTTGCAAACACCTGTTTTCGGTCATTATCATCAGGTCTACACAATCATAAGGGGTTCATTGAACTCGTATTTATAAAGAAGACAGTAGGCTGATATTACACGATTTGTGTCCGGAAAAATTTCGCTGCACCTTCACGAGTGCACACTACAAACCATTTGTACATCACTCTGAGAAAGCGAACAAGATACCAGAGAAAGTTAATCGTCAGTGTACAATCATTGTCACTACCGAAATAGAAACAACGCTACGAACAGTTGTTTCTGAACACACAACATGGGTTTGAACTTTCGGATTGCAATCGCCTCGGCATAGCGCAATGTTCGCCTGTGTGACGCTGAGTGGATAACGCGAAATGCCGTTGTGGGATCACATTGGTGTTGCGTCACTCTGACGATTGACTTTCTCTGGTATATTTTCAAGTTGACCATCGCTCACATTTGATCGCAGCTTTCGCATTCAGATAGACTTTCCAGCCAGCCTCTTTCGAAAAGAAGCACTAGACTGGAGTTAACAGGCCAGTTACTATGTATCCTCTTGAGACGACCGGACAACCCGATCATTGCTCACAAACGAGAGTGGTTGAGCGTTCGGATTTGATAATTCCGTCGTGCCTAATGTGAGGTCAATGGTGCAGTGGTCAACACGGTTGCCTCATGATGGAATGGCCGGAGTTCAAATCCCGGCCGTGGCAAGGATATGCACTACGGACGATCTCTATTGAGATATTCTTTTCGAAAGAGGCTGAGTGGTAAGTCTATCTGAATGCGAAGGCTGCGATCAGATGTGAGTGATGGTCAACTTGAAAATGAACCGAATCCCCGACTAGTCATCAGTTTCACTGGTATCTTGTTCGCTTTCTCAGACTGATGTGTAAATGGTTTGTAGTATGCACCCGTAAAGGTGCAGCGAAATTTCTCCGGACACAAATTGCGTGACGATTTCTAATGTTCAGGGAGTCGACAGAGTCCACAAATTGAAGTGTATCTTTCAAGGCGTCACATCTCAAAGATAGTTTATTCAAGTTTTCTTCGTCATTCTGTATTTACTCTTTCAACTGCTGTTGTCTAACCGGTTACGGTAAAAAAAAACCACTCGGCGGCTATCAGACAAGGTCTGTGAACACCTCCCCAAATGACTAGGTGATGGTATAACAAACCAATGTCAGATGCTATCTGGTCGCATCTGATCGACACGGGTCATTAAATCACGTCCGACGTAGCGTTCAAAATAATTTACAAACTGTCCCACGTCCATTCCCACAGTCGATAACACCTGGTTGCCTCTCTGTAACCGTTTCGACTTTTGAGAGGTGACGCTGGACTGGGAACCAGCATGTGCCGGTGAGTGTAAATTAACAAAATGAAAGTACGATTTTTCCTCTACGGACTATGCTGTCGCGCTTTGTTCGCCGAACGTTAAGTGATAAAAAGTTGCATTCAGAAATAAAATGGATTTATAAGTTATCAAGTGATTGAACGAAAGCCATCTGTGCATCTGAATGATTGAGGACGTTTTAGAATCGATATTTTCATTTCACCGGTGGCACGTCGGAATCGTGGGTCCTGGATTGACTAGTTTATTTCGTCTGTCTGGTTTTTGTGTGTTGGATTATGTTCGATCATACTTTTCTCAGTTCGTTTTTCCAAATGGTAGCCGCGCACAACTTGGTCTGCACGAATTTATCAAGTTGGAACCAATTCACACCCCTAGAGCGCAAGCAAGAGAACAACGTGCAGGTAATCTGACAACTGAACAGCATGTTGGATTAGTTTTTAGTTACGCCGTCTGTGGTGATAATGTGGAATGGACCACTAGTGAGTTAAATGCAAAGCATGTTGGTACTTGTAAATCAGTTCAAAGGCTGGTGAAGAAGTGTTATGACGGGCAGTGTTCATGATTTGCAAAGAAGTGGTCGACGGATGAGTGTTCTGCTGTTGTGAACCGAGAACGTGGATGGCACGAAGGTTATTTATTCGGAGAAACTAGTACGCGGGTTATGCGTCTCAACCGGACTAAGAACACAACACTTATTTGTACACAAAACTGATCTGAGGATGTTCCGGTCACTATGGACGCCAATTCTCAGTCCCTTCATGCAGCAAGAGCCATTTAATGCGATGCTGTCCTCCAATGATCCTTCCCGTATCTCTTCCGAATTTGTCCTGCGGCCATTTCGATCCATGCTGTCGCCTCAATACTGAATAGTAATTGTGTAAGTAGCATAGTACGACCGTCCGTCCTTACTGCATTGCCACTGATGTTCTGTGACTCGCAAAAACAGTTACCAATACAACGTCGGCTGGCTTGCTGCAGAATGCAACACTTTGTAATCCAACATGTACAAGTTACTCAAAAGATACCAGTATCGGTCACACGGGAGGTCCGTTTACGTGAGTTTCGGTTGTCGGCCGCGGACAAACGTATCATTTTGCACATTGTATTAACCGGAACGGAGTGTATCTTCAACACTGTTTACTAACGAGGTAATATCCTGTTTGAATGGATTTGCGTGGAAACCTCATTCTTCGCACGTCAGTAACCCTAATTGTTTTGCTCTAATTCGATAGCAACAGAGCCGAAAGCCTACGAGCTCAACAACAAGGTCATAAAACTGAGAAATGTCATGGGTCGCTTAGCGTTTTCAGAACACTGTCTTGAAACGTCATGTCAAAGATTAAAACTAGCACAATAGACCGAGGAACACACGACGTGCCTCAGGTTCTATCGGAAACTTAGACTTTATACAAACTTTCACTAATTTGTAAATTTGTTTCATTCCTGAATACGACTTTTTATTACGTGCGTTTATTAAAAAAACATCATGGTAACACAATCCGTAGAGGAAAAATCGTACATTCATTTTGTCAATTTACACTCACCGGCAAATGTTGATTCCCAGTCCAGCGTCACCTCTCAAAAGTCGAAACGGTTACAGAGAGGCAACCAGGTGTTATTGACCGTGGATCGTGGTGGCCACTAAACTGGAACGATGAGGCTGAGCAACTTGACTGGAAATGCGTGCTCACTACCCCTTCACATACAGCAAGCTAATCTGGTTGTGGTTTCAGTGGTGTGTAGTGTCCTCTAACCTTTTCTGCTATCTGAGCGTCGTGGTCGGGCTTGTGTGCTACTTTGATCCAGTGGGCTGTGCTGACTAGGACATCGGTCGTTGCAAGTTCGACCATGTCAGACTGATCAAAGGGGCGCAGCCAGACGAAAGGTAGATCCACTGGTCGTAGGTGATGCCGGTGTGTTGTGGGTTAGCTCGGCTTGATGTTTGTTCTTGCCTGGTCTGGTTTTGTGTGTTTCTGACTTGCTTTTCTCCGCAGTAGTATTGGTCTTAATGTGTTGACTTTTTAGGTGTATCGCCCTCGAACCTCTGCGTAGTTACGGCAATTTGGTGTTTGCCAGTGGTAGATGCTGCGATTGTGTGTGCTCATCTGCATGTCACCCGCTGTCTTGTGGTATAGGCTTTCGAGTCAAAGCTTTTAGGTAAGGTCCCTACTCGCCCTCCTGTCTAGGTCTAAGCGCCCTGGCATTATCTAAAACCCATGCGAGCCGTGATCATACAACGTCAAACAAACAGCATACCACACCGTCCGTTGCCCTATCTGCTGTTTGCGACAAGGTGAATAGAAGAAAACATGCTACTGTGAAACCCTCTCCCCTCCCCTCCTCTAGTGATCCCGCAAGCACAAATCCCGAAGCAGACACTACTCACCGGAGTCTCAGTAACAAGATGACCAACCTGAGACACTCCTGAAGACGTCAGACGCTTTCTATTGTTACACGGAATGTGTGTACGCTGCTGGACCTTTGCAACACCACAGAACGGCCGGAACGGCGAACTGCATTGATCGCCATGGAACTGAACCTGTGTAGAATCGAATTGACAGTCTTGGGTAAGATATGACTTGTAGATTAAGGTAAGCTCAGAGAAGAAGGTGCTAGGTATACATTTTATTGGATAGATTACCCGACAGACGGTGCTTGGGAGCATGGTGTCTGTTTTGTGATCGCTAATTGCATGGATGGTTTGCTGATAGGCGAATCGCACAGCAGTAGTCCTCGAATCAACGATGCGCATGCTTCAGTTCACAGATGATCAATGTACTGTTTACACATAATGAAAACGAACTAAGACGGCTGGTCACGACTTTCGTGACCTCGGCATCTATGTTTGAATTAGACATCAACACAGGTAAGACATTTTCTTTCTTTCAGCCTACTGCGGGCAGAGATGCTGTTCATGCATATGCGCATCAGTGGAGAAGTTGTCGACAGGTGTGCATATTTCTGTTATTTGGGCAGCAATTTGTGGACAAATCTGTCCGTGGACCGCGAGTTACGAGCTCGTGTGGCGAAGGCTAGTGTTGCTTTCGGACGTATTGAAAGACAGCCATAGAAGAACCACAGCTTGAAGGTGGCCACTAAGCTCTGTGTATACCGATCAACGGTGCTGTCCATACTGCTGTACGGCAGTGAAGCTTGAACTTTGTATCAGCGGAGTTGGTGATATTTGAGCCGTTTACATTTGCACTGCCTAAAACTCACATTGGGTATTCGATGTTTGGACGTGATTCCAAACACTGAGACACTGGGCAATGGTCGTATTCAGAAACAGTTGCTGTATGGACAGCTGAAGCCGAGTAGGAGAAATCCCGGTGGCCATAAGCGGAGATACCAGGAGGTTATCCAGGTAGTTCCTCCAGGTTGGACAGTCTGGGGAAATATGGTCCAGGCGGGCATCCACAACTTCAGTGAGCAGCAATTACACGGCCTTGAAGTGAAGCGCGTGGTGTGCAAAGGAACCCTCATTGCAGTGTGGCATCGCGGAGTGTGCGGCCGCGAATGAGCTGGCCGTTTTGGATTGGTAGGTAATCAACGTACTCACGGTATATCGTCAGCCAGGAATACGTTAGGGGTAAGTAGGCTATATCTGTTACATCCATTTCTTTCTTGTTCATATTAACCAATGGCTGTCGTTGTTTAGAGCTCACCCGGTTCCCTTTTCAGAAACCTGGATTTCTGTGGCCTTCTACCTTTCCTTTTTTAGGATTGTTGTGCTGTATGGTGAATAGTTTAACTGCTTTCTTCCAGTCCAACCTTGCATTTTGAGTTTACCCTACATTTTCTCTGGAGTGCACCAACCACATCCCTACAACGGAATGCTTCTTGCGTTATAGTTTACCCATTTTTCTTCCCAGTATAGACCTTACCATTATGGTCTCCCTGTTTATTCTCCGGGAGATAAGGGTTTCCTTATCGAGCCAGCTTATGAATTGGCTAACCAGCATTGGCCGGTTGGGCACAAAGGCCCCCACCCGCACAACTCCCGGTCTTATTCACTAGGGTTTACACTGGATATGTGGTGTGCGAGTGGAGCCAGAAGTGATGCGGCACAAGCTATTCGTAGTGATGGTTGAACGCACGCGCCCTTTGGCTTCGGTCATTGTGACAGGCTAATCCGGACCGGATGCTGCCAACCACGTTTGTGTTATTTATCTTGTAGGCGAGCGCATGAGCGAATTGAAATCATAGAAAGTGAAAGCCATAAACTTCTATCCGTGTGATATTGAAGATTGCATGGAAAATATTCTTAGGACACAAAGTAAGAAACAAAGACATTTATTACTGGTAATCATTTTCAGTTATTCCGTCAAATAAGTCGTGGAGATGAAATAAACTGTAAAATTTCTCACCGTGTCCGTAATGGCGAATTAGTGGCAACTTGAGTGTCAGAGTCGCATTCGTCTTTCCCTATTTTCATCGTACATATAGACGGTCATTTCACGGTATTCATGGGCTTTGGTTAGTATCGATGTTCTATCCAGTCGCGCTGATTGCATTTACTTGTTAGATACTACAACTGGATTCAGCTCGGCATGACTACTGACAAGGACCAACATTCACCACCGGTTTAAAAAGCCTCACAGTTCTCCGTATAAGTTGTCATTTAAACAAAAATGAGTCAAGACCGCGTCAGTATTCGTTGCAGTACACAAAATGAGTTTACTGTACGTGCACTAACATCCCTAGAACTCTTTCGGTGCATCGCCATCACTGATCTCAAGTCGGGATATCACTTAAAGCACCTGGTGTCTTTCTCAATTTCTGCAGCGCTCGCTCACTTAATCACAGTAGGATAGACCTAGCAAGTGTAAGAAAATGCCGATCGTCAAATTACGAACGGTTTATTTGCAAAAATTCAAAGTGTACACTGCTTTCCAGACGTTGATTTAAAAGCTTTTGCTGCTAGCATGCGGGTGAACTCAATGATGTCATCGTGGTACCCTTGCGGTAGATGTGCGCATGGTAGTGTGAACATCTTCAAGAGGATTGATACTTTCTGCTCTCCTTCTCTGGCTACGCTGAATTCCCAGTCGAGCGACTCATCACCTGGCGCATCATCATCTCACTCCTCGGCCATTTTCTGACATTCAATTCGCTGGACTATGTACCGAGTCCAAACTCAAAAGCAGAATCGAATTGTCTAAATAAGCTAACATTTGCCTCATCAGTTCCTTCAGTTACTCCTGAAATATTTTGTTCGCGTGGTAGAATGAAAGCTATCTGTCCACCGTATCATGGCTCATCAACAACGTCTGGGATAGGTCCGTGATGGAAACCAGCTTTGGAAAGGCGATTATCCAAAACATCCGTAGGTATATCACACCGCGCACGCCTAATCAAATGCAACGCATGAGTATGCATCTCCAATGCAATATTAAACTCATTACCAACTCTATTGTGTGACACCACGTATTAAGGAGGCGATATCTGGAATTTCCACCTAGAATAATACATAATTTCCTGATCCTCTGGCTGTATCGTTTCGGTGCAGTTCGTAGGTAAGAACACTTGGAGAAAATAGAAACCCCCTTGGTGTTTTGATGAGGAGATTCATTGCCCATGAATAAGTTAATCCGCCTCCGTCCAGCCATGATTCTCCTATTCAAATCACGCAACCACCTTGAAAGGCTGTTGTTACTAACCGTGCGTTCTACCACTGATTGCACGGACGTGGAAGTTGCATACAACCAACGCCATGGAAACGTCGCGAAGATTTGTGCGCCCCAGTTGCAAGAAGAGGACTTTTCTCCTCTGTCATGCTACAAGTGAGAAGCGGCACTACTCTGTCCCTATTGACATTTCTGTCGGATGTAGAATCATGTTTTCCTTTCTAGCGAAGTACTAGCTAGTCATTCGTAATAGAGAGCTGGTTCACTAGCATTAAAACACCCCTCATATCGTACTCGTTTAATAGGTCTCTTGAGATTTGATCGACAGTGATTTTCCGCATGTCCTTCTTTTCACCCTTCATCCGCAAATTGATAAATCAATACCTTAGACATATTTATCCCACATCTCTCACTCCAACAACGGAACTCTCTGTTTGAGGTCTTGAATTCCTTCATGACCAGCATGTTAGCCAAACGGACAGTCGTTCTGCGGATGGTATCCTCTACCAGGGAGGCTTCACCGTGTTTTCTCACCCATTTTTATGAATTACTTATGTGTAGCCCCGCTTACATCTTGAAATTTTTGATCTACTTTCAGATGGCACTAAATCGCATAGGTAGTGGCATGGATAACATTGTTGATCAAATTCCTCTGTCAAAACAAACCGGAGCTCATCCCGATATCCTAAACCACTTCACTGTCGAGCTCTTTGTAGCTTTCGGTCAAGTTCTGCACTCGAGACGTCGTTTCTTCGTGAATACTGACAATAGTCTGCTCGTCAGAAGTAAAAGTTGGTTTGGTGAACAGTCTGCTTTCGGTTATTTGCCATCGGGCCAATTACATGCGAAACTGTCATCATCGTTGCTAAGTCAGTGGAAGTAAAGCAGGTTCTTCTCACAATTATGTCAAACGGCTTTGAATGGTGGGTACTTGGTTGGCGGAAATTACCTACGGAAAGGCCAAGTAAGTAATTAGGTCATGCCATAATGCTTCAAGAACCATCTTCTGTGCATATAGTTGTGGATTACATAACCGGACTCTGACTGTTTCAACGGTGGCCTAACTATGAAATCTGAATCGTTTAGGTTAGTGAGGAGGAGTTGGGAGGAAAACACCGTCTGGTCCTTAACTGAGTCCGCGTTTCGTTTGTTTTCGTTTCGCACTACCACCGGTACACAAAAACATCGACCATTGGCAAACACTAAATTGAAATAAATACGCACAGGCTCGACACTAAGACCAATACTACTGCAGAGATGAACAAGTCACAAACACAAAACTAGAACAGACAAGAGCATACATCAAACCGAACCAAATCACGACACGCATAATCCACAGCGAGCTTATTTGCCTTTTATCTGGCTACTTCCTTTTGGCCAATCTGACATGAATGAAACTGCAAGGACCGATGTCTTAGCATAGCCCACGGGATCAAAGCAGCACACAAGCCTGACCACCACTTCAAGACAAACAATGATTTGCGCACGTGCATGCATATACTTGCAGAAAGTGGGTTCGTGGGTGAGTCAACCAATCAATACCCAAGGTGAGACATGAACATGGCTCAGATAAGACACACCAGTTTGCGAGTAATGTTCAGATTGCCGAGTTTGAACAGGTGTGAAGCCTGGGTATAATGCTTCTTTGTGAAGGGGGCTGGCTGAAAACTCTGTGGTGTTGAGATAGCTGCGGTCAGTCGTGAGTGACGTTTATTTTTTATCGATCAAAACCTCCCACTACACACCATGGTCGCTGCAGTAACCAAAGCATCGCTCAAGAGGTTTAACAATGTCTGCGATTACAAATTTTAAGGAAGCTCTAGTCGTGGGGTTATCGATTGGAGTTAACAGGACAGTTGCTAAATCTAACCCCAGGGCGATTCTATGGTATGATAATTACTCACAATCGAATGTGGCTTAGCGGTTGCATTTGCCAATTCAGTCAGGCCTAGTGTGTGACCAGTGACGCAGTCGTCAACGCGGCTGTCAAGAAAGTGTGGCCGTAGTTTTATTGCAGGCTGTGGCATATATATATAAACATACATATATGGGTATATACATAATCACGTTTCTGACGAAGTCTAACAAAGGCGAACCTCGGGTGTAATGTTTATTTACGAATAGGGCTGAATAAAATCCATGAGTGCGTGTGATCAGTTGAAAGTGACTTCCAAGTGACTCTACGTACCAGTTTAACAGACCGAGCGCGATCACGGCCACATATAAGTTGGAAGGATGCGCCACACTCGTATACAGTGTGGTTGATACCAGTTGTACCTGAGGTGGATTTCAGCTGGTCAACGAATCCGGTACCGTGATTATCTTACATCGCGGTAGAGTATAGTGCCAAAAGTGTTGATGATTATATTCCACAACTTTCTGGTCAAATGGACTGCACAGTCACTTTAGGTAACGCCCACATACAACGAGTCTACAACCTCTAAAACTGCATCTTAGGCTGTGCTAGTTAGGAAACCTTTAGGTGCTGAACATCCTAATCGGTAACAGATGCAGTGGATCGCATATAAATGGCACATTCGAGCACAACACTACTAATAATGGCTCGTTCACACCTAACCGACCAAATGACGATCCGCTGTGCATCATTCTTTACGGACACTTTGCTACTGAAGAAGGATGAAGGGTAATTTGTATCAGGTAACAATGCAAAACTATTCCGTCCCACATATCGTTTATCAGTTTACTTACAGTCGCAATGACAAGTAGGTCAGCAGAACTGCCCGGTGCTTACGTCAACGTATGGCCGAAAACCTCCCAAAATGGTGAATTCGTTCTGCTGAGTGAATGGACAGCCAAATGAGCAACCGAATGCGAAATCCGGCGTCATCAATTACGAAGCACAACCTGGAAACAGGTCACAACGTCGACCCAGCCGGGTCGTTCATTGTGTTTCTGTGACACTAAACCCCAAAATTCTGGACGTCGATGAAGCTGTGTCGATCAAATAAAGACAGCCAGTGTTGTGTGCGCATAAGTTAGTGGTTCACACCATCCACTTCCCGTGGTAGCGGCCTTCCAACCCAAAATTCGCTCTGTTCATCTACTGTTATCAAGCCTCTTTGTTACATATTCTTTTTGTACTCAGTAAGCAGCTGGTGAGACACATCGAAGTATCACTTGACCGGTCAGTTCCTCCATGTGGGTAGCGCCGACTGCGATGTCAAACAGACGGATGAAAATGTACCACTGCTTTTGCTGATTTAACAACCGGACAAAAAAGCACTGTTGAACTACATCAATACCCGTAGTTGTTTTCAAGGTTATTTTTAATGAGGTCGAATCTAAGATGATAACTCTAAACTATGCATGTATCTCCTGAGCGCAATGCGTTTTTGTCTGTGTAGTCCTGTGTGTAGTTTTATTGACCCCCCCCCCGAGTTCACTTCTTGGGTTCGCTCGGTTCACGCGCTTCTGTGCTTTTTTTTCGAACTACCGTGTTATAAATGGAAGAACTGGCAGTGTTCTTGGACGGGCATTGTGCACAACACATCCACAGTCATTATCGGCTAACGGTTGTGGCGAATCTAGCTTTCATCAGTTCGGTCGCATTTACGTGGAGTAAGCTCCACATCCAATGAGTGCTTATCCTGACGTCCTCCACTACCACATTATGCTTTAACATTGTATTCAAACATTGTAACAAACTAAGACTTTCAAGAAGTTAAAACTAGCGGCTCGTTGCCAGTTCATACTAACAGTTGATTCACACGTGATCTGACGTTTCCCGTTCGATAACTGATTGCGGTTACTAGCATAGGTAAGAATTAGTATATTGATCCATCTTAGTTTCGACTCTGCTGTAGCTCATTTTAAGAAACCATTGTTTTAAATCATATATTCATAGTCTCATGGGAGAGATTTTGTTAGTGCGTGTCTTAGTACAGTCTGTCAAAATTCTGTGTTGTTCTAAATTAAACCCAGATTGGTAGTATCCAGTTGAATACAACAATCATAATCCGAATGTTCTCGAACAGTGCGACTCCACGTGAAGACACAGGTAGGTCGAGCTATCTGCATCATGATATTGCTACTTGCTGGTTATTTCAAGCAGACTACAGATTGGTCACCTATAAGTCTGATCATATTTTGGCGTTGGAATGTGTGTTCAGACATTTCACTATACGCACCAAATAATATGACATTCCCCAATGGTGATCTCTGTTTAAGACATGATTCACATGTGGTACTTGTGGGTGTTTGCAACAATTGAATGCACTATTCCGAAAGCGTATTTTAACCTGGTTAGAACAAAGTTGGCAGATGTTGGTCAGTAAAATCACTTTTGGCATTCTATCTAGGGTTAGTTTAACTGAAAGACCATCCACATCGTATTTATCCTGTTGCTAAGAAATTTTTGGTTTCGATATCGCATACGGTTTGTACGAAGCAAGTGAAACTGAAATTTCAAAAACTCATTATCGAATGATCTATAATTGCTTCAGCGTACAATTAAAACTAGCAATGAGTTTTCAAACGACTATTGAGACTTTACTCCGTGAAATTCGTGTTCGTCCGTGAGCTGTTGTTCCAGTTTGGAATTAGATCGAAAACAAAATGTTGCACCATTGAGGTGTTTGCGCATGCAGGTGACATGAACTTTTTGGAACTTGAATAAGAACCAACTGAGTTTCATCATTCGGCACACGACTAGCAAAGTTTATGTCCGCTAAAGCCATCCACGCTGTGGATCTGAAACGAGGGTTTCTTTTGTCCGTTTGTCTTTTGAAATACATGATGTATCTGATATGGTTCATACACATTGCTGGGAACGACTTGTGTGCAACACAAAAAAATACTCAAAGCTACCCGGAACAAAGTTGTCTACTTGGATTTTTCAACACTGTTGTTGTCGATGTTTCTTTACATACTTCAAAAACAGCCGCTGATCTGATGATAATGATCATTTTTCAAAAAAATATTTCAGTGTAGCTTTCAATTTGTCTTTCGAGAGATTTTTGTTAATGTGACTCTTCTGTATGTTGATGCTGAACTTCAATATAGTTCCTAAGGGGTCCGAGTTTTAGATAGCACAGACAACTACCACACTATCTTGAGTACAATCTTCCGTGCACAGCTGACTTCTACGTGCCCGTTAGATGCGCGTTTTTCTAGGCTCTCTGTAGCGATTTTGTGACCTCTACCGTGCACTGTGCCGTTTCTGGTGTTGCATACACGTAAGAAATAATTACACAGAGGAAAACAGGTCGCACGTTTTACGCTATGCGGCAGCAAACGATGTATAAAAAACGAAACGGAAATAGGACATATGATAGAATTCACAGTTTGAACATACGTAGCTAGCTTGCCTAGTTTCGACTAATCTTGTGTATCTATTTTGCTCAAAGGTACCACACTTTCTGTTGACCTGATGAAACAGTGAGCGCATAAATATCAAGAGCGTCCTCTTTCTTTTGTTTCTGGAACTATCAGTTCATACTGCACACATCTCAAATTAACTGTGATAACAGAATGGTTGAATTTATTTAATATCTCACGGAAAATCGAGATTGCAAACAGCTACGTTCAGTAATTCCCATCGGGCATACGTGATTACAAGGGATACATCCAACTTGTAACTGAAACAAGAGTGGGATCCTAGTGAGTGTTAGTAGTTATGGAAGCCGCATGGATGATGATAAGATGGGTTGAATGGGTGATCGTAAACCACGAATTTGTTCTGTAATCACTTCGGAGTATTTACTCCACATACTCATCGTCTTATAACCGTTTGACTTTGGCTACAGTACGGACCGAAGCAAATGAAGTGAGATCAATAGTAACAGTGTTTACAGTATGAATACTTGAAAGAGATTGTGCAAGATTTTCGTTCAGCTCAGCGGCAAAAACCAAGTTCAAGTTCGGTGAAAACGCAGACGGAAACATTTGGGCATTTGTTTCCATTCTGTCTACTGGTGCTCTTTTCGAACATGGTTTAACCAAAAAGGCAAATTTATTTAAGCCCAGTCTGGTATATCTTAATGAACAGAAACGCGTTCGAATTCTGATCCGAACGGTCGCCGCCAACAGATTTTTGTGAACGGTATTGGGCGTTCGCGTGATCAACCATCGAATTTTCTAGCTTTTTCAATGAAAAGACTTCGTTACTGTATTTCCAATAGCATATCAGAAACTCAGTCAACTGATTAAACGCTGTGGCTGACAGAAGCATTTAGAAGGAAGAATGGTAGTTGTGTCGATGATCAACCTGCAAACTGAATTGTCAAAGTCCGGCTCACCATTTCTAACGCTAGTTTTAAACATTGCTGCTCATTCTGCTACATTTGCATACTCAAACTTACTGAACAAACTTTTTGAATTAATGAAACAAACCTTTCGAAATCCATCACTTCTTTCGTATTCCCATAGAATATTTTTGTCTATCCTTTCGTGAAATGGCTGCAAGAGCCTGGTTTACAACAGCTGCGGACGCATATGAATATGCACTTGAACATGAATTTATAGTGAGATTACTTCTGATGTCCTCAGTATCTTGAATTCTGCGAAAATTGAGAGTTGTTTTTGATACCACTATATCCAATTGTGCTACTTTTCGAGAGTAAATTTACAACAAATCACTATCATCAAAAATAGTGCGCCCGATTGGGTACCACGTCTAAACTCGCTGTCGTGTAATAAGTCTACCTTCTGCCCGGTCGTTACTATTAGGAATGACACCCAACCATTCCAATAGTCTCTTGAGTCCCCAGAGCCTGTGGAAATTCTCTTGGACATTCGTCTTTTTTGGTGATCGGCGTACGGTTATGGTAGACGTTCTGTAGGGTTTGTCTCCCTAGTTCCACGACTTGTATTCGTTGAAATCTGCTTGTTTTAATGTGTGCAGATTAACACATGATGTTTCTTTGGCTGATTTGTTTGTCTTCTCGCTACGACTTGTGAGCCGTGTTGACCTATTGTTGAAGAATCTCGAATGTGAGACCCGCCAACTGTACAGGCTATAATCGCGAGCAATAGTTAAAACAGCTTTTATTCACTTATTCGTCACGGCAACTGGATGATATTTTGCTATCAACAGACGCCATGTGTTTTGACTTTAAAAGACGCTTGAATTGTCAATTTTCCTATCATCAGACTCATATTCTACGGTTTGAATATATACAAAATGGAACCCAAGAACTGTTTCGCATGACTGACTTTTCTTCGCATTCGTTGTTAATAGTGCGGCGTCTGTTGCTTTTTTCATATGTCCCGCATAATAGATACAAACGTTTCCAATCGTCACTCTTGGTTTCCATTTGATGGCTTGGTGTCAGCTCCAGCAGGGCGCCACGTGGCAGTTCATTGTGGTCCAGCTGAGTAAATACAAGCGATAAGGGATGTGAAAATGGCAGTTTGAAATGAAGCACTAAATTTGGTTCTTAAATACGACCCACATGAATAGAAATCGAAAAAAATCGGCATCAAGCAAAGCCAAGTTATTAACTCTCCAGTATATAAAATTCCAACGGCTTCACGCGAATGAATTTGACAGAACAAATCACAATTTTGCAAATAGACGATGTGCGTCAGAATTGTGATAAGATAGAGAGGAAAAGCGATTATACACCATAGAATAGAAATCGTTCGAAAATACCTATTGAAGTTATAAGAACCATAGAGTGGCGAGCAAGACTTGTTTTCTGTGTTTGATCATCAGGTTAATTACAACTCAATAAATATGAAAACAGTGGCTAGGGTGAGTCGGAAATACGGTCACTATAGGTTGTGGACGGTGTGTTTGGGATCAGTTACGCAGTCACTTTGGTAAATAAGAAGAGAAGATGGTTCAATCCGACGAACGGTGTACAGAAAGACCTGGAGTGGCTAGTACATTCGCTTTGACAGTTTCATTCCGCTAAATCAAAAGTAAAACCTCATACGGTGCCTGACGGGTAGGACGTTGAAGGTATGCACCCCTGGCACTTTAAAAATTGAGCTAGACCTTTTACAAGAAGTGTTCATGCAGAAGGGCTAGTTTCATTTAGAAACCGATGCCAGCAGTAGAGTTGAAAATTAAGTCACCCACTGTGAATAAAAAGCTTGCGTTTATTAGTCTTTCTTTCAAGACGGATCCCATGGCCGAAATTATCTCAAGAAAGCTCAGAAAGTCAGTCGAAACAACATACCTTTCGGCTCAGTTGTGCGTGAGTTTCCTTTTAACACCCGTTATCATATCACAATTCCAAGATAAACTCACATGTTCTGCAACCAGTTATTGTGTGTACTCATTTGTTTGCTCGTGTCGAGCATCATATATTGGTCGTACTAGAAGGCGATTGTCGAACAGGGTGCGTGAACATCATCCTGTGTGGTTGAACAGTGGTGTGATTAAAACGGTTACAAGCACAACTGTTGCTCATTTGACCGATTCCAATCATTCTGTCAGCAAGAAAGATGCCTTTCGGATCGTCTACCGAGTGCCAAAGAATCGATCAAAATGGTGAAATTCCGAACGTTGACCGTTGCCGAGGTTTTGAGCATCCGATTACGTAACCCTGACCTCTGCGCTCAGAAGTTCGTGCAGACACTTAAACTCCATTGGCCCACAACCAATCAAGCCCACAATTTGGAACAGTGACTGCGTAACTGATGCCAAACACACCGTCCACAACCTATATTGACCGTATTTCCGACTCACCCTAGCCACTGTTTTCTTATTTATTGAGTTGTAATTAACCGGATGATCAAACACAGAAAACAAGTATTGCTCGCAGCTCCATCGTTTTCGTAAAATAGAATTCTTTGAGCGGCTGTGTTGAGAGACAATCGGTTGCACTCATAGATGGACGATGATTTTTTTAGGCTTCAAGCCTTTTGATTTTCCTGGACAATCATCTGTAGGTTTCCGAAAATGCACTGTTTGAGTTATTGATTCAAATAGTCTACCTTGTTGCATTTCAACATAAAATGCCCCTAAGTATAAGCACACACATCAGCGGTGTCCTTCGGCTAGCACATGGAAGTTTTTAAATGTGTATCGTTCCAGTGCACTTTCATACGTTTTATTGCACTTGGTCTTTTGTTTTGTGATCAAGATCATTAGCTTCAAGTCTTATTGTCAATCTTCTACTCAGAGCTAGGCATAACAGTGACATGTTCGATGGGCGAGCATGTCCAAATTACATTTTTACCGTTCAACTGTTGTGCACCAGACTTGATGGTGCAGCGTCAGTCGTTCATTCGTCCCAAATCCGGTCGGCATATCGTGCACTTCAACTATCTCACCTAAACACCGATCTGTCTCACAACGCCCAAGGCCACGTAGGCCAATATCATGCGTTTCGTAGGCCAACCCGTGATCCCACAATCTCGGTCCATACCGTCCACACAATCTCCGCCCCGTCATTCAAACTTTCGCTCATCTGACTGATAGAGAATCTTATTCTGTCAGCTTTGTGGTCACTATGGCTACACACGGTTGGCGGCATTCAACTGGGGTTAGGCTGTGACAGTGACCGAAGCCAAAAGACGCTTACCCATAACACTCGCCACAAGTGATTTGCACTCACTCTCGCACCCGTATCCAATGCAAACCAAAAGGAATAAGACAAGCTGGCAAGTAAATGTATGCATACACCTATAGATGCTTATGGTCCAGTCAGCCATTGCTGGTTAGCCAGTCTGTAGGCTAGTACAAAATTGAAACCCCATCTCTCATAAAGAGAAATAAGGACTGGTGGTTGGATATGAACTGGTAAGGAACACTAAAAATACAAGGCAAGAAGTAGTTTAATATGAGAGTACATATTATTGCACTTTAGAGAGGGGAAAAAGAGAAAAGTGCAAAAATTCAAGGTTGGGCGGAAAGACAAACAAGACAGTGATCATACAATGCACCTATGTAGCTGAGGAAAAGGATGGGTATAAGGTTACAATAGTCCAGGTTTCTGGAAGGGAGACTTAGTGGTTTAGTGAGCGATTACAGTCATTGGTTGATACGAACAAAAAACGATATAACTGACAACTTAATTGAGCCTAAACTACTCGTCTCTTTACCGACAGTGTAGTATGAGTAAGCTGAGGACCTACTAATCCACGACGGTCAATGCATTCGCGGCTGCACTTCTGTTGCTCACTGAACCTTCGGACACTCGTCCGGATCCTATTCCTTTAAATCGTCTGATTCAAGATCCAGAATCAATATGGCAACACGGAAGACTTATTTTGATAACATTCTAGTTTCTAGACGTACTCATAAATAGCCGGGTAAACGGTTCGGTTAAAAGAGCCATCTACAGGAAAACCGCATGGTCCGGTCAATACTTGAACTTCAGCAGTTTCACACCGGTCCGTCACAGAAGCGCACTAGTAACAACACTATTCACACGGGCAAGACGAATCTGTACTCAGGATAGTTTTGCGAAGGAATTAGACTTGACCACGTTTGTACTACAATCTAATGGGTATCCACAAAGCTTCATAGAAAAGCATAGTAGACCGAAATCACCTTCCGAACAGGTGGCCACAGTGAGAAAAAAAATGATTTATATAGAACCACATTTTAGAGATTACTATAGCATGCACCAGACAAGTCAAAGACTAGCGAATTCGACTAAACGAACATTTAACGCAGCGGAACTCTGTGTATTAGCTCGAACCCAGAAACTGTCTGTCTCTTCAAGATCGTTGCCACCTCACATTGTGCCTAACAATTTACATGTAACTGCAAAGAAAGTTATATATGCAGAACCGAGGGGTGCTTGATCTCCAGAGGGAAGGAACATTTGTCTACATCGGTGCAGAACTGGGTATTACAGAAAAACGACAATGTGGTTGGAACATGCAAGCAACGAGCATCCGCAATCGAAAGACATCCTGACCACTGGTCACGTTGTCGACCCAGTTTGTGCATTCAGAATCCTATTACGTCACTTCACTTCAAGATTCCTACGGTTTGCTGAGGCTGTCGCAATCAATCGATTGAAGCCGACCCTGTGAGTTCAGAAACAATTGCTCTTAGACTTGACCCTTCCCTGGAGTTAACGACCTTTCTTAATCCATCGATTGACTATCCACCCTGTCCGCTAACTGTTCTATATAAAAAAAACCGTTTCATGTTATTGTAAATTTAGTACTGACGAGTCAGTATAAAATGCTTGCAATTAACAGTTTCCATCTTCTGACTGTTTTGTTTAAACATTCCAGTACCTCACTTATTGCCCACCAGGATGCTACAATGATCCCCGGTTTGTCTGCTGTAGGACGTGTATAATTTTTCCCAAAAACCTAGTTCACATTGTACACAAGATCGTGAGGATCTTTGTCTGTTGTGTGCTTGCTGCATACGATCACGCTTGTTTGTCTACAGGCTGGTGGGTCTTCTGTACCAATGGCACCACAGAAGAATTTCAACTAATTGGCGCGCTGGACTGTCTGGTCCAGAACCCCCTAGCTCTTTCCGCATATCGGTGTCATTTAGTGCTGATCGACACCGATTGCAATTATCGTGCGATATATGTTGGGCCTCCCTCAATTATTCGTGGCGTTAGTTCACTTTTGTTACTCATTGCACATACCTGGGAAGCGTCAAGTCAGTGCACGTTGGTACTACAGTGTCGTATACACGTTTGGATCTGCCCCTAAAATAGCTAATTCACATTCGCTTTGTCTCTTATCCTATGGATGTGTCCCAGCTAGCGAAGACCACTGAGTAACAGCACGGCTACAGTCCAGTCCCTTTCCTATCACCGAAATACCTTATTGCTAAGAATCATATCCGGCACCCGGATGCTCAACGTACGTTGTGAACATTGCAGACGAAAGTGGCTCAGATACCACACATTTAGTTGATACAATGTCCAAGTTGTACTGCTGTACAACAACGTAGACAACACCATCGAACGATAGACATGCAGCTTAGTACTCTTCTCCAGACGGTGGTTCATCCAGATCCATCTTTGAGGATGTTCAAAAATAGCGCTAACCTTCTCCACACGAGCTCACAACCCGCGGTCCACGGACAGATCTGGCAACAAAGTATTACTTATGTAACCAGTCTGTGAAGCTATCTACGATTTCTTCAAGGTAAGGGATTATAGGTGCAGACAACACATTCACTCGTAGAAGAATGAGAGAATGGAAGTGCCTTACCTGTGTTGATATCCATGCCAAATTCGGATGCCGTGGTAATGAAATTCATGGTCATTCTTGGAAGTTCCCTTTTGTGATGTGTAAATAACGTACTATCACGCACGAATAACAGCATGCTCATCCCCGAAGTACGTAGCCGTGTTATTGTAAGTTTGGTACTGATGAGTCAATACGAAATGCCGGCATCTTCCCTGGACTTAATGTCTTATCCTAACTCGCTTATTGATTTTCCACCCCTCAAATCGATTGTTTTGAAAAATACACATCATATAGCTGGGGGGCAAGCTGCTAGGCGAAATCAATCAAGTCATATTTGAAACAGTCGGTCAGGTGACCAGAGCGGAAGCGGAAAGATGCAACTGATTGATAATTTTGATGCAATAAAGGGGAGGTTATAGATACATACATATTGAGTGAGAAAGATCAGTTATGGTTAGAAAAATGTACAGAAAACAAACAAGAGCTAAAATAGTGTACAAAAAGTACCAGTTACATTGTTACCGACATATTGAGAGGCTATTCACCAAATGTTCCTGGGCGCATAAAGAGGGATTCAGTCGATGTATTGCGACGGTTTCCGCAATATTGAGAGCCTGCTTTAGCTTGGGTATAAAGAACACTGAAAGTGACTCTTAGGTCCACTGAGTGGCCGGTCTGTAGAAGGTGTTTTGTAATGGCACTGACGGCACAACCGACCCCCGAATTCAAAAGCCATTTCGGTATGTGTTCGTAGATACGTGTGCCGAGGTGCCTCCTGGTTCTGCCAACGTATCTGCTCACACAGACACAATCAAAAGTGTATACAACATTGGATTGGGCGAAAAGGGGCACCATATCTTTTCTAGGTGTAGTTGGAACACGGGTGGTTTCATCCACGTAGACCAGTCGGGCGGCGTTGTATGTACGTTTGAGTGCTGCATCTAAACGGCGTGTGATCAGGGATGAAACATTATCACCTTTACAAGGAAGAGTTAGATAGGCAGGCTTGCGAGGAACAGTAATGGGTGAAACCCGCGTTGTTTGTGGAGTGGAGTACTTCTCAATAAACTTTTGAGGATAACCATTTTCTATAAGAGTCTCGTGCAGTAACGTCAGTTCACTTTCTAGCTCATCATCCGTCGCAATACGTCGAACTCTGTGAAACAAAGTCCTAACGAGGCCACGTTTTTGAGCAATAGGTGTGAAACTCTTAAAGTGTAGATATTGTCCTGTCCACGTGGATTTGCGGTAGACACCTCTGGAAAGTGACCCATCCTCGCGCCTTTTCAAAAGAACGTCAAGGAAAGATATCCTCTCATTTTGTTCGATTTCAAGAGTAAACGTTAGTTTGTTATGCAAACTGTTTAACAGCTCATGAAAGGCTGTTACTTGCCAGTGGCCGTCGAATACAGCAAAAATATCGTCCACGTATCGTTTATAAAACAACGTGTTCCGGATTTCAGTGGACATAGAATGTTCTAAGTGACCCATGAATATGTCAGCTAACACGGGTCCTAATGGACTACCCATTGCAACTCCATCTATTTGTCTGTAGTAGGTGCCGTTGAACATAAATTGGATATTGGATGTACACATTTTCAGCAGCTTCGAAAGCTCATCGTTGGGAATACCGAGTGCCAAGTTATTGTCAGTAGCGTAATTACAAACAATATTGATAACCTCGTCAAGCGGAACATTTGTAAATAGTGACTCAACAGCAAAAGAAGTCATTATCTGGTGTTCGACATTGATGTTGGAGATCAGTTCCACGAAATCAAAAGTGTCCTCTAGGGTGTGCACAGCGAGTTTGGATCTCACGGGTTCAATTAGACTGACGAGCCGCTGGGCAAGCCGGTGGTATGGTGAGCCAGTCATGGATAATATTGGTCGTAAAGGCACTCCAGGTTTGTGTGTTTTAGGAAGACCACACATTCTAGGGGTCACACTTCCTTTGGGAGACAGCTTTTCAAGTTTAGTTTGGTCGATCAATCCTTTGTGATGTAGGTTTTTAGGCGCACGGTTGATCTGACGTTCAGCACTCTGCACCGCATCTGTTTGATCTTCGTCGATAACGAACTTTGACGTGTCTGACAGAATAGACTGCATGTTGTTGATGTAGTCTGCACGATTCAACAGGACCACTCCAGAACCCCTTATCCGGTGGTAAAATAATCAGTTCTGCATTTTTGCGAAGTTCTTTCAGCGGATTAATGTGTTCTTTACTTATCAGGCATTGCTGGCTGATAGGTGTTCGTTGGTATTGATGGGCGAGATCAACTAACCTAGATTTAAACCAAGCAGCAGCGTCAGTTAAAGTGACCTATAGCGACTTGAGCTGATCATGTAGACATTCAAATTGTGTCTGCAGGTTAACCGGATGGTTCTTTTGCGGTGGGATACTGAACTTCAACCCGACTGATAGCGCTTCTTTTTGGGTTCTGTTTAGAACAATATTGGAAAGATTCTTCACATATTTGTCCAAATTCTTTGAGAAATTAGACAACGTTTGTTCAGTAGAGAGCGACAGTGTGTTCTTCCTAGTCTGTTTCCTGGTCATGTAGGCAGTAGTCTGCTTACAATAATTGCACAATTTGATGCGGCAGAATAAACTTAAATTGTCAACGACTGACAATAATTCATAATCTCAGAGCGTAGCGTCTGCAATTGGGTCTCAGCAATACGTTTCAAGCCCTCAGATGTTGGCCTCAATTTACATCGTCGCAGAGACTTGAAATGTTCCTTCGGATACTGGTCACTCTCTATGCACTGTCTCAGGAACATGACTTCCGCTGTAGCCCTTGCAATCTTGCATTTCAAACCGACAATACTGTTGAGTTTCTTCAGAGAATGTTTGGGAATCCACGCCCGTGTTCCAACTACACCTAGAAAAGATATGGTGCCCCTTTTCGCCCAATCCAATGTTGTATACACTTTTGATTGTGTCTGTGTGAGCAGATACGTTGGCAGAACCAGGAGGCACCTCGGCACACGTATCTACGAACACATACCGAAATGGCTTTTGAATTCGGGGGTCGGTTGTGCCGTCAGTGCCATTACAAAACACCTTCTACAGACCGGCCACTCAGTGGACCTAAGAGTCACTTTCAGTGTTCTTTATACCCAAGCTAAAGCAGGCTCTCAATATTGCGGAAACCGTCGCAATACATCGACTGAATCCCTCTTTATGCGCCCAGGAACATTTGGTGAATAGCCTCTCAATATGTCGGTAACAATGTAACTGGTACTTTTTGTACACTATTTTACCTCTTGTTTGTTTTCTGTAGATTCTTCTAAGCATATCTGACCCTTTCCACTCAATATGTAGATATCTTTGGCCATCTCTTTCTTTTCGGAATCCCAGTAGCTGCTGATCGACAGCAATTCTATTTTATTACATCAAGTTATCAATCAGTTGCATCTTTCCGCTTCCGCTCTAGTCACCTGACCGACTGTTTCAAATATGACTTGATTGATTTCGCTTAGCTGCTTGCCCCCGCAATTATATAGTGTGTGTTGATTTCGCAAAAGTAACCGACAAAATGCGAACGAAATGTCATTGCGCAAGATATTTTACATGCTACTATTGGCTTTCTCTAAAGATATGGTCATTTTGTAGGCGAAACTCCGGCCTCCCTTTAATTATCTTTGTTTCACGAATTATTGATCTACTTCAACTCTCTGTCTGAGTATGGGACTTCCTTCTACCTCATAGGTCTTCTGATGATCTGTCTGTAAACACTAGCAATAAGTGTAGCGAACCCTTAGAATGGCTCAACTTATGTTGGCATTTTGTTGTGAAATTTTTCCACTTCCGTTCGGGGCATGTTTGGTTAACCCAGTGGTATGTCCTATTCCCGCTAAATGGAATTTCTTCCCTTTTCCGTTCCGCGCGCTATACACAGGAAGTCTGCTGGCTGTACAGTTGCTTTTTCTCGGTCGTGGCAATATACATACTATGGCTCTGTTCGTTGTCTTCTGAATTATTGCTATTTGGTTAACCCACTGTATCTGGAATGAAACTTTGCGGGAGATTCACCCACATGAGTAACAGATATCGTTAAGGATGAGAAAAACAGACGATTGTTCGTTCCCAGGTGTGGGTGCACTATGGTGGCGAGTATACTGGGGCACACTGAAG
The DNA here is from genome assembly GCA_008508345.1 of Paragonimus westermani. NCBI lineage: Eukaryota > Metazoa > Platyhelminthes > Trematoda > Plagiorchiida > Troglotrematidae > Paragonimus > Paragonimus westermani. Next base: position 101,395 of record QNGE01002640.1, read on the forward strand.
AGGAGCGTTTCCCAGCTTTTTCCTCATAACTTTAAGGGCGTTTGCGCTGTTTTCTGGCTATGTCGATGGAGTTTGTGTACCGACTTGATCCATACGCCACTAGGGTCTGTAAGTGTCGTTCGCATACTGACGCAGGTAGTTTTGTTACCGAGATAGCAGTTGATACCATCTTCGTAGCGATTGTGCACTACTGCACATTTGTTGAAACCAAACAGCAGGTTGTTCCCTACAGACCACTGTTTTAGATCGTTCATGTCATCCTGTAGTGTTGTTGCATCCTCCCAGAAATCTAAAACTAGCCGTTTTCAACACAGATTTGGAGTATCGTTGGTGACTTGACTCTTCTGGGTTGCACAAGAACGAAACGAATAAATAACATGGATTTTAAGATGAGTCCTTGAGGAACGCCACTGTCAGTAGGGAACAATTCTGACGACCAGCAGTTCATCTTGGCGTTCAAATTACATCCAGCTGAACGATCCCAAACTCGAACGGTCAATTTCCGACTGATGCCATAATAATAACCATGTGGTGTGCTGCTGACACCATCGCGCAGTCGAGGCGCTGGAAAAGTCAAGACAGATATTCAGTCAGTTCGTTCCACTAGTTGTCTTTCCAACATGTTTTACAGATAACGTTGCTCCCAGAATGGCCGGTGGTGATTCCTGACATATTTGTGCTTGTCGGCTTTCACCCTCCAACTAGGTGATGTGCAGATTCCTTTTTGTTACGGAACGGATGGTTGATGTACTCATCTGGAAACTTCCATGTAGCGAATGATTGACCATGTGCAAATCAATGGCGCCTTTCTTACCAACTGTAGCTGCGTGTGCTGAATAAACCAGGTTAATGGTGACGTGAGGACTGTGCTTGAATCGTTTGTCTTGATGCAACAGAACGAGTTGGAGTAGTGTTGTCAAAAAGCCGCGGATAACGGAATGGATTAATAAGTGGCACCGTTTTCCAGGGAAATGATCAAGAAAACATCGCCCAACCACAGTCGGCTATGTGGGTGGTGTTTCGATCTAACCTGTGGCGAAATGCTGCGTTCAATACTATTTCACTCGCCGAGCTGTGTCGAATTATGGTGTCCGCTGGCAACACCGTACGCCAAGCCGAGCAGACGGTTTGCGCGGTTCCTTATGCATACCTATCGTCTGTACCAGGCTACCGTTTTAACAAGCTGGGTTCGGTGGTAGGAAAGAATCCTTTACTGGCTAATACTAGCTTAACCTTGACCTATTTAACTCTTCCGCTCAATTCTTGACTTCGTTTTTCTAGCCCAACACAACTGTGCTTGACTAGCTGAAGCTGGTTAAGCGGAACAAGAAGAAGTCGGATGATGGATGAAAAGCATGTTAAAGCCACTGATCTGTTTTGCGACAGCATCGAAACTGGGAGAATTCCTGCCTGATAAGAAAGCTCAAGTTTTGAAGTGGCTGTTTACGTTGAGCGTTTGATGATTGTTATGTGTTGATGGAACGTTGATGACCACGTTCCCTGCCCTATTTATTCTCTTCTCATCGGTTCGTCTCCGTACATTGGAATTCCTCTTGATAATGATTACGAGCCTTTCTTCCAGACGACAAGTCAAGTTATGCGCATGACAAATCATTTCTCCCCAGAATGTTGATCTTGGTAGATTACTACATCTTGATACTGTTTACTCGTAGAAACTTTTCTCCGGGTAATTTTTCTTTCTCACTTTTCCCTGCTGCACCTTTGTTTACATGTACCTTGGTTTAATTTGCGACTGATCGCCTCTCCACTACGCAACTGTTACATCTGATAACATTCGCGTGAACCGTTATTCTTGGAACTTGTATGCTTAGTGGATTCAGTGTTGAGGTTTTGTAGTTGTTCTCTTATATTTACCTCATCTTAATTTTCTCGAACGTTAGCAGCTTACTAATAATAAACACGCCAATACGACCGTCTACCGATTTGGATCCGAATTGGTCGCACAACGGGCTCAGAATTTGGAAATGCTCGTTGCGTATAGACGCGTCTATCTTGGATCCAGCTTGTCTGTAGACGTTCCTGGTATTCTGAGCGTTACTCGAACAACCACCAAACGTCCGGGATCTACATCGAGTGCCATCTGAATACTGTAGAAGTATAATTTGAAGTTGTGGACGAGTGTTTGCGGAAGGATTATTCTGGGATGTTTGAAAACCAGCCACTCTATCGCTCCATTGTATTACTCGATTCATCAGGTGACCGTAATCGACTTACCTTCTGTCACGCTCACATATGTTGCCCTCTTGATTACAGGCTTTAAACATGCGCTTCCGCTTCTCTGTTCTGAACACATACTGATACGTGCGTCTGCTATACAAAGCCAGAGACGAACTTACTGTCACTCCGTCCAGTTGTGCAGCTAACTGCATGTCACAGATGCACTCATGGGCTTGACATCCTGAGTAGTGTGACAACTTGCATGGTAGCTCCGCCTGCACCTGTTCATCGCTGTCAGATGGGATCGGACAGTTTGCACACTTTCAGTTTGGCGCGTTTTTAAGTACCACCGAGTGTAACTGACCTCACCTCGCGCTATTCCTCCCTCATCTCTTGGCTACTGCCGTTGGTCCCTGTAGTGAAACAAAAATAAGGGAGCAATGTTACAGTGCCGTGCGCAATGTTTCACACTAACTTTCCATAGCGAATTCCGTCATAAAAGACCCGTTGTAAATTCCCGTGTTTGAAAACAGAAATTCCGGGAAATCCGGTTCATCGGTCGTGATCAAACAGATGTTGTTACAGTCCGACTATGATAATGATAACAACACGGAGGCCTAAAGCAGGATGAGCCAGGATGAAGAAGTACGGCATTTCACAGGGTTGATAGTTGTTTTGTGTGTACAATAAACTTAGACATAAAAATTATGTTTAATGAGAACCGAAAAGAGAGTCTCCGTACCTCATAACAGGCTGTTATTGATGTCTCCGAGATCTGCTGCATTACTTTCTAGATTTCTGGATTTCGTTTGATTGGTGCTGAGATGTGGCCCTGCTCTTTATATTTCTCAAATAAACTGCAATAATAATCTTCTTTCTTACATTAACTGCTGCTGCTACTGTGAAGACGTCCCCACAAAGCTTCATTCCAGGTTGGGTGTGTCACCCCATGACAATGATTCAGAAGACAACAAACAACGCAGTATTATATATATTGCCGCGACCGTGGAAAAAGTAACTGTACAGCCAGCGAGCGTCCTGCGTGTAGCGCGTGGAACGGAAAATATGAGGAATTTTCAATCAGCGGAAATGGGGTATACAATCGGGTGTAAAAGACATGCCATTACATAGTGTCAAGTTTTACCACAAAATACCAAAGAATTAAACTGTTCTAAAAGGTCACTACAGTACCGTTTTCCTTACTATCATTCAGTCTGAGCCTTCTGAATGTCTAAATACGAAACGAGATATTCCCCTTTTATATTTTCTCTCGAATGACTTATAATTTCCGTCACATCTCGATACGTGAATGGTTGTTTTGCTCCGACCCAACTGGTGACCATTTGTTTTGATGAAGTGAATTCCGTTTTATTGCCCCCTCTTTACTGGGCAATTTCTAGTTGCCGATTTTGGCGTTCGACTTCCGGGGAGTTTGCGCATTCGAGGTAAGAGGTCAAAGTTCCATATCTCTTGACTCAATTAACACCGTATTAAATCCGGTTTTCACGAACAATTTCTCCTCAACCGTTTCGTAAACATATCATCTTATCTGAGGTTTGATATCAAGGAAGGCGTTTGTTGAATCAGCGGATCGAGCGTAGCCGGGTGGTAACTTGGATAGTTAGCGAATAATTAAGTAGCTTGAGTTCAGTGCTCAACACATCCCTAAATGTTGCCGAAAGTGGGCGGATTCTTTCCAACCCCCAGAGCATTATTGCTCGCTAATGCCTGTTGGAATCACAGTTCAATCAAGCTCCAGGAAGGACATTCTCAAAAGTCAATTGACAGGGGTCAAGCCTATCCCCGCTTGTTTGCCTTGAGTTTTTGAACCCGGCTAATGAACCTTTCCTACTAGCGCTGTATTCCTTTCGACACACCGCAACACCTGGTTGTTCCAGCGTGCCGTTTCAGTTAGCCACGAATTAATTATTAGATCACCGATTTTAACACATGGTACGGCACGATTGTGAGATATCCGCACAAAATGTAGTACAAATAAAGTTGAATAGTTTGGGCGCCGTGCTTAACATGTCATTGATAAACAGATTGTGAATAACACAACGTCACGAGCAAGTTGTAATACTCTACGTTTCAATCACCTCGGGTGGCCTTCCTCAGGAGTGTTGTGATCGAAATTTCAACATCCGTGTAGCACACTTTGGGGCATGCGTTGTGCGGAAGGTGCTGCATGTAGGGATATTTGAGTTGACTATCAAGCTTTTCCTGACAAGCGGAACCCGTCTTCTACTAACCCCTTCGGAGTCAAAAGAGAAGGATTCATACCATTCGCTACCGTTGTCCACTGTTTTATCCGGCCATAAGTTGTCGAAAGATGCTGGGCCGCTCATCTGCACAACCTCCCTACCTGGGATTAAACAGTGCAATATTGGGTCAGGATAACTAGAAAGCAACTCATTCATCCCCCGTAACTCCGCTTCATGCCTACAGTTGTTGATTGCGCTCATGCATCCTAAAGTAACGACTATATCCTGGCAAACGTCTCCAGCATTCCTTATTATGTCCAGAAGAGAAGTGGAAAAAGGTGCAAGCATACAAACAAGCGGCTCATCAAACTGGAAAACCGGGATTTCTGCTTTCTCAATGGCTGGCAACAACCACCGATTTCCCGCAACCAAACTGATAAGGGGTCTGTCTATCAAACGAAACACAGCAACAATACGACAGCAGGGAAGCATCCATTGGGATGGGAAGTAGCAGTCACATTTAGTATCCCCTGCAATATCGACGTGGAACGTGTACCCTTTGCTGCAGCGCACTTCCCACATGCCTTTCGCATAGGCGACGTCTACTATATGGGTGCCGTTGTAATGCCTAAGTAAAACGTCCCTGGCATATTGCGACAATGGTTTCAGAATGGCTGACAGACATTCCCGGCCTGCAGCTGGCTCAAGCAACCTCATGCTTCCAGTGTTCAGCCTACATTAGCGTTCACCAGACACACAGTTACTGCGTTCCACAATATGCTGAAAAATGCACACACACTGGGGCGTTCTGATACAGCATTTTTGATGTGCTTGTTTTCGTTCTCTACACGGATGGTGGTAAGATTACCGGACAAAACCGTGGAATTAAGTTTACGCGAGGCCCAACCTCTTTTATAAGGCGGCCAAGTACCCGCAAGATACTGATATGCCTCATTACTTGCAGACATCACAGCCTGCAACAAACTGTTAAATTGACCGCTGTTACCGGTGAGAAACCATATTGCGGGTTTACTGGTAAATACGGTTCTTCTGATATTCACTTATGCCTACCAACTGGAGGAAACGAGGAGACATAATGCAGTAAATGAAAACGGCAGAATACGATGGCACTATTTGGAAAGACTTCACCGATTGTCCTCATCTGTGCAGCTGAACGGTTAACAATGAATGTGCGAGAAGCAGACATACAAGGCAACATTTTCAGCAGGTTCTCCAAAACTATCCTATAACTGGCAGTGGTTTCAATAGGCACAAGTGCGTTAAAAACGTTACCCCAACTCCAGTAACACTTACCAACATAACATGCCATANCGGATGATGTTCGGTATCTCGGCTTTCGGTTGGACAAGTATGGATCACATCCAATAATGGAAAAAATCATGCCGATTTTGAAGGCTCCAGTTCCCCGAAACGTGGGTGAGTTACAACTCTTCATTGGTATGATTACTCATTACAGTCGGTTCATTTCAAAAATATCAACTGTCCTGGCACCCTTATAAAATTTATTGAGAAAAGCAGTTCGATGGCACTGGACATCTAGGGAACAATTGGCATTTGGCACTATAAAGAAGGGGATGAGCCAATCTACCTCATTGGTTCATGACAACCCAGATAAGCCCCTAACTATTCATTGTGACGCCTCTCCATGGGGTGTCGGAGCTGTACTAAGTCACAGGATAGAGAATTCAACTGAAAAGCCTATCGCGTTTGCTTCTCACAGTTTAGCCCCAGCTGAAAAGAACTGCGCACAGTTAGACAAAGAGGCTCTAGCTGTAATCTTTGCAGTGGAAACGATTCACCAATATATTTGGGGAAGAACGTTCGATATATACACAG
>QNGE01002641.1:32796-47048 GCA_008508345.1 Paragonimus westermani
AGGGAAACGGTCAAAGCAGGTTGTGTAAGAACAAGGAGGAATAATGTATCTCATTTGGGGAAGAGAGTAAAGCGTAGGGCCACCTTTCAACATCAATCAAACCTCAGCAATCTCAAAATAACGCAACAAACCTCGACAAAATCAACAAAACTGCTAAAGAACTTCATGAGAGATGGGGCAGCGGGTTGCGAAATACCAAATGGAAAGGCCTGATCTAGGGGATGTACCGAGTTTCTGCTCATATTTGAGTGGATGTCGTAAAGGTTTGACTCCATGATAGGAAGTGCTGGAAGAGTGCCATTATGGAGGGATGACAGAGTGTGACTTGTGGAGGGGGGCCAGGTGGCGGTTGATGAAATATCAGGGGATGCACTAAAAAAGGACTGGTGTGGCGGACATTTGTATTGTTGACATATTCCGGGAGTGATGTACTTGCTGGGGTACAAATATTGGGAACCTGGTTCCCAGTAGCACCCCTATCTTGGGTAGAATGATGAGTTACTACGGAACCATTGGATAATGGGTGGTAACCGTAACCCCTAGGATGGTAGTATGTTTGCCTGGAAGCAGTGGGGGACTGATTGTGCAGTTTTACATGCAAAGCGTTGTTTTTTAGAAGGTGGTTTTTCAAACCAGATCTGTTACTCCTGTTGAGTTCTTTTGATTTATCCTTATATTGCAAATCTGAAATACTGTTCACTGGTGAACACCTTACAGGTCTTACTTTTGATTTAGAACATCGTTCAGGTGTTTTTGATTTGCCGTTGGAATTTTCGATTACTACATATAACGGAGAGAGATTCCTCTGATGAGAAGTGGATGGCACTGCTCGAACAGCCGCGTCATTATCAGGAGCACTTAAGCTGCTGCTTGCAGAGTTTTGATTGAATATAGATGCCTTAGTTCTAGGACTTTTACTAGTCAAGGCCGCGGTTGACAGAGAGAGACGTTGAACGTTGAGGTGTTTGGCGAAGGTCTGGCTCCATCATAGAAAGTACCAGAATAATGTCGGTATGGCTGAAGAGGACAGCGAAGTCTTGGTGGATTGAATGTAGCAGGGTTCATTACAAAAGATTTGGTTTGGTTGACATTTGTGTTAGTTATATTTTCAGGGTTAACTTACTTGACAGAATATTGACGTTGGTGACTTAGATTCTAGTAGCACTTTTACCATGGAATGGGTAATGTTTGAAGGCTGTGAAACCTGTTGCTTTTTGGAAAACAGTTTTATAGCCCACATACACATTTATCTACAGATACATGTGCCGTTTTCAACAATGTGTTCTTCATGGTACGCCTTAACGGTATAATTAATGGTAGGGGTGTTGGGCGGTTGCTGACAATTATGCATACTGTGTACGCAGGACGCTGCGAGAAACGGAAAAATACCCTTCCACTACACTTTGTGTCATCGCATTAAAATCTCGAGTTAATGGTTTTGCTGCCTCCGTTACCCCCAAACTCTCCATGTTGGCTATCCGACAGCCTTTCTGTCTTACATGACAACGATTTCGGTTTACACGTCAACTTTGTATATACGAGTGGCTTCAAATTCCCTGGTAATCATATTCCAGATGTAATTGTCGGTTACCGATTAGCCACGAAGTGATACAACCACACACGACCATTATGTTCTATTAACCGGCAAATAAATGTAATTGTCACGTTGTCTGACAAAGTACTGTAGGCACGTGTTTTGAAAAAGACCAGTTATTAATGTGCATAAACGTATTTTTCCTTTGTGGCATTTGTTAGCTCAAGGTGGCGCACTCTTCGCTGCGTTGTACTATTGCTAACTGCTTTGGAAAGTTCTGAACGTAATTTGCCGACAAAATAGAAATATCACACAATAGCGCCCACCAGGTCGACCAATCTTCAAAAATCGCCGGTCATCAAGCAATGACCCTCATGGAAAATGGCATGATTGCAGTAAAGTGGGGCGTGAAATCTTCAGACACCACCGCTAACAACTGCTTTACTCCTGCTATTGCTAAGAAGCCCAAATCCGTCAAGTTGTTTACAGATACATGATTACCGGTCTCCCCTGGTGCACCTACCCACTGTTTGACATACTTTCCTGCCGGCCCAATCTCGATAAATCTGTGCACCCTGTGGGCCAATCAACTGAATCCCCACTCCACTGGTCGTCGTTGGTTTGTACTCGCAATGAATATGCGGTATGCCTCGGTAGGACAACTCTCCCCAAACCTTAAGCATCAGCGTGAACACTTGATTTATGCTTTGTTTGGGAGCACTTGGAAAATGTCGTGTCTCAGGAAATTCAAAAACTTGAATGCAGTTGGAGCAGAGCCTCAAATTTTCGAGGATCGACCCGGGTCTTCATACTGCGTCCGATCGACCAAACCTGCGTTCGACGATCGTAGGAGGCGCGTTCACACACGCGTCTGTAAAATGCAAGTTTTGCGCTCATCTTCTGGCGTTCAGGAGAGAGCAATGGGTCAAGTTGGATGCTGTTTCTCTTTCGACTTCAACCGCAAACTCAACGGAGGACTTCGCGCAACAAAAAAAGTAGAAACCGAGGAAATTTGACAGTGGCCGTTCAGCGGTACTCTATTCTTCAACATCACTTAATACACACACCAGATTTTCGACAAGAAAACAACGACGAAGGATGTGTGCAACCTCCAAACATGCTTGTTGGCAAAGAGAGGCACCGTTTGCTGCGTAGGCTGATTGCACGCTCAACTTAACACAGTTGGTGAACGCTACTTAAGCATATATTGTGACAGCCGTTCGACACATTTCGTTTTCATGCGTAATGAACAGGTAGAATCAAATTGGCGCAACCCGGAGGTCTTAGGCATAAACGCCAATTATAAGAGTTGCAATTAACGATACAATTCGTTTGTCTAGTTGTTGCAGTTTCACCAGCGTGTTTGGGTTGGCTCGCAGATCAAACGACAGTAGCCACTGCCATATTCCTCCTCCAATTAGTCATCTTCGTGGGATTTCTGGGGACCAGGACCGTTATCATTACACCGTCATGCGACTGCATTGCGCCTTCCATCAATGCGGACGTTCAGCATTATCCCACATGAAGGGTGGTGGTGATTCACACTCTTCCTATCCAACGTCCGCCAACGAGAAAAGTACCGGGTGGGACACCGTGTAGACCCAACCCACCTGTACAGATGCATAAACAACAAGACAAGCCCACATGGAGTGGCGTTGGCACCATGCCGTCATTATCACAGCGAATCGAATACGTGATCCTTACGCGCGGATTGCACGCATCTATCAGGCTGGCTTAGGATAAAGGCACTCGGGCAGGGTGTGAACAAAATCCAGGCTAATTGCAACCATTCGACTAGCAAGAAGTCGTGCCTAAAGGTTCAAAAGGAAGGTGGAAACACGGAAAGTCAAGCATGCGAGCAAATCGAGGCGAATCGGCAGGGTAGGTGGTTTTGAAAAACAGGATGGTCAACAAAGTCAGCAAATGAATGGGCATCATGAAAGCGGCTACCCTCAGCCGTTTGCAACCATAAACCACACAGACGGAATTGAGTCGGCTTCCTATGTGCAACCTATGTTTCAACCCGTTCCTATTTACTTCACTAGTCGATCACTAATTACTAACTCAACCAAGTCTTTTAGAGATTCAACTGTGATCGATTTTGCTAACGCCGCCACCAGCGGTCCTTCTTGGCTTCTCCGCGATCAGGACGAATTTGATTTCCATTCTTTCATCTGTAATTCGGACGCCATCGACCGACCTCGTCTTCCCGGCGCACGCACACAATTCCTCCGGGGTTTGATTTTCACCACTTTCAGCGTTCCCGATTGATGTATATGGAGCGTTTGGGGACAGGGATTGTGCTACGCCGGTGCCAGCGTTTGTTCGGAAGTGTTTCGCATTCCCGATTGATGTGCATGGCCCTTCTTGGCACGCATAAAACGTCAAATGATTTACTAAGGACCATTTGGGATCATGTAAAACAATCCAATTCTCAAGCCCGTTACTAAAACCGACAGATATTAATAGCACATTGAAGGGAAGGAACAGCACCAAGTTGTATTAAGTTTCTATTATCGATGTAATCGCAGGTGGAGCTAGAGAAATATCGGACTTAGAGGCTAGAACATCAAAACTGCACAGTGAGCACCAGAAGCCTAACAAAATTTTGCACCATCTGGATTCAGCAGTTCGCACTTTAAATGTTCAACTAACATCCATCATAAAACTACTTTTAGTCACGAAGATCTCGAGCCTCCAGAGCGTTCACTGATAAGTAAACGTCCCAGTGTTTTTTAGAAGTTCTGAAGGGCATGTTTAGATTTCCGGGCACAAACCCGCAAATGACTCTAATAATAATAAAGATAGTGAAAATGATGTATATTTCTCACCGGAAGTATAAGAAGCACGCTCGAATTTGCGCGATCTTTGTGATAACTACAGGCGACGCAAAAAATAGTTGGGCCGCAAAGAACAAGAAAAATCCGCCAATGGAGTAAACATAACCACAGAGAAAGGACTGCAGTTTACAAGACTTTGGAGCACACAGCAGGAAAAAGAATGATTTGACTGCTCCAGTGACTTGGTGAAAAATATGTGATGTTGCAGTGGCCAAACAGCAACACGGTTATGTATGATAGAAAATTCAAATAGTTTAAAAACACACCGGAATTGACGTCCCGTAACGTGCATTCAAAATCAGAGGGTGAGCACGGGTTAAATTTAAATTGCTTAACGGATTGTTCTGCTGTTTTGTCGGCGCCGTCCTTGTTTATGTTTGTGTAGTTCGTGTGCGTGATATACTGGGCCTCTGGCTCATGCTTGTCTGTGTCGTTTCCACCTACAGGACTGTTGTTCTAACCACCATATCGAAAGGACGCTGTTTCTCAGTACCTCCATATTGCCCAAAAGTTGGTGCGTAAGTGTTAAAGACGGTGAAAGTAAAGCAGTCGGCTTGGATAACACAGTCGAAGTGCATCTTCAAGGGAGTCCGCTGTCATCTGATATAATTAGCGCCAGAACGTGTTGGAATGAACCGAACTGGATGAGAGAAGAAAAAGAATTTCCAAAATCTGACAAACAACTGAGCAGACTCCAAAGCGGGACTTCGATGATTGCTCTAAAACGTTTAAGAGTTGGACACCTTACAAATCGTCTGGGCAATACAGGGTTTCCAGCATTCGCTCGTCGCAGATGATTTCCTCGTATAAGGGACTATGTTGAAGTAGGAAGAATAGCACAGTCCCACGTGTTAAACGAGAGACTCTGGAGTGATCACATAAACATTGACGAATGATATGTATATGACAACTTTTAGAGGCTATGCAATACTAATATTTTTGCATTGGCTAACAAAACGTGTTATGCTATCAAGTGGTTGTCATAGTACTTCTTGGCAAGTGAGTAAGCAGCAGCTACTTCTGGATTGATAATCCATTTGGATAAACCTAACCTTGCTAGAATCACGACTTTATACATGGACACTTCAACTGAACTGATGTGCAAGTTTGTCGAGACTCCGCAGTGTTTCCTCGGCGTCCATAGGGAGCTGTCTTTAATTTGTCCTGTGGAGTACAAGATATTTTCCAGGTAGTCAATTCAGACGGTCAGAACAATCACTAATCAGCTACTCTTTGATTGATTGTCTCGGCCTTTTGAGATGTCGTTCTTTCCGACGGACAGTTCAAAGCACGTTCGCAGTCTGGCCAGTGTTGTGCTCGCTAAGGCCCAGACAGAAGTGTTTTCCGTAGAGCTGAGATTCAAACTCCATCCTAAGCACGTTGCAGGGTTACAAACTCAGGTCCAGTCTGAGAAAAAACAAAGCCGGCGCGTGGTTTGGAAGAGGCCAGTGTAACGCAGCGTGCTGTCAACGCCATTTTGGTTCTCGTTTGTGTAAATCGTGTGCGCGTTTTACTGGGTCTTTGGCTCGCAATTGCTTCCGTTATCTTACTTCAGAGGACTACCGTTGGAACATCTACTTCTGAGGAATGCTGACTCCTGGTTTCTCCAGGTTACACAAAGTGGGTTTACGAGTGTATTAGGTACTCGAACCCAGAACGTCCGGTTTGCCTGTTACGCCTGTTATTATTTTGTGCCAGTGCATGTTGCGTTTTTTAAACTCTCATCGCCCGAATTAGCCTACTTTTTACTGCATTTTAACATATTTAATTTCTTTGAGACCTTTTGAATATAACCCACTGAAAAAAAATAGAATATCATGCAGTAATGCCCGCCACATCAGCCAAACTTCAGAAATCGTCAGCCGTCAAGCGATCATCCTTGTGCGAAAATGGCATGATGACAGTGAATAAAAGTGTAAAACCTCCAGATTGTTCGCTCAACATCTGCTCCACCCCTTCTATTGAAGAGGAGACCAAAGCCGCCACCAAAACGGCAATCTCAACTGCAAATCTTAGCATATCACACGAAAGGAACAACCCCAAATCATGTTCAGTTTCCACTACCAATGGATCCGCAGATCAGGCTAGATAAATAAGGGAATTAGAGGCTGGAATGGCAAAACTTCACAATTCAAGCGGGGAGCTTACCGAAATTTCGCTCCGATGGTGAGCATTATAAATGCCCCAAGTAACATCCACCATCAGACTCCCCCTAGTCGCAAAGATCTCGTGGCCGCTGGGACGCTTATTGATATATTGGCTACAGAAATGCACAAGCGGTTACGCTATGCAAACAAAGAAGTGGCGTTTGGCGTACCTGATAGAATACCTTTGTTGTCCGTGAAAAGGATTTTACTGGAAGCCAGTTGGATGGAAGAACTAGAGTGCGACTGCTTAATAATTCGCAAGAACGTACAGCAGAAGTACTGTCCATTGTTGCTACAGTTCACAGGTGAACTTGTAACGAACGAATTCGTCAGAAAACAAGAGCAAATCAGACGTGACACCAATTTTAAGTTCATAAAAGTGTTTGGTGACCAAAGGGAAATATTACGTGCCAGTATTTCCCGAGAAATAATATAACTTATGTAACACGGTCAGCAATCCCATTGATCTGACTGTAGATCTCGACTGCTCCACGAGTTCTCTGCACCCGCAAGTTGCAGCTGGAAATGCCGTTGCGTCGCTGGCCCAGGCGAAAGCTGAATAGCAAACCACGTCTAGCTCTGATAACGCCGGGTGCGTTCAAGTCCCTGCAGCGAAACTCACGGTTATCGTTAAAAACACATCCCCTAGTCCTCAACGTCTCCCTCTGTCAACTGAGGCCTTGACTAGAGAATGTCCTAGACCTAAGGCATCCATAGTTACTCGGAACACTGGAAGAAGCAGCCTTAGTGATCGTGATAATGACGCAGCCGCAGGGTGAGAGCCATTCACTTCTAAAATAAATAAATAAATAATATATATTTCCCAACGCATGTGTGAGAACCACGCTTGGTTACACGCGATCACTGTGGATATTTGCAAACCATACATAAACGAATAATTTAACAGTAGCACGAACGTGAATTTTCTTGCAAGAATTACGTAGTCAAAAAGGGAAAGACTGAAGTTTATGGAACTTTCACGCACGCAACATAGAAATAGGTAGTTCGCTTATTTCACCGATTCTGTCTCAAAAAAATGGGATGTTACACTAATTCACTATTTACAAGGTTGTGTAATGAGCGATTTTTCAAATATTTCAAGGTCAATCCGGGAGGGTGTCCAAACGCACCTTTGAAATTTTTTGCTGTTATGGAATATAACTGGCGTTCGGAAATTGTCAAGATAGATCGGCTTTGGCGAGGAATGGCGGAAAATCCCAAAATCAAGCAGATTTCAACGCAGGATTTCGCCGATTGCTCGACAACGTCACAAAGTTGAACATCTCGTGAACCGTTCAGCTTAGACGAAGTTCCGTGCGTCCATCCGTCGCAGAACCATTTCCTCGCTCAATGGATAAAATGGGAATCGGGAGGGAGAACGTAATTCCACACGTTAGATGAGAAAATATGGGGTTATAACATTTACTACGACAGGCAATATATATGGGGAATTTTTGACAAAGAACTCGTTCGATATTATTATTTTTGCTATGATAACTGGAATATATAACCCTATCTATTGTTTGTTGTGGTATTTTACTATGCACTCGAGATTTATCCGGGTAAACGGGTAATTGAGTCGACGGTTTGGAGGGCCGCATGAAATGTGCGTGACAACTAAATATCACATGACATCGTTCTGTTGGACTTATTATTAAGTGCCCAGTGCACATTTCATAGCAATTTGGGCATTGCATATACATGAGTAAACACGTCATTAAAATAATGTTGGGTGTCAAAGGCCAAGTGCTAAATGATCTTGTGAGTAAGCCATATAACAAACCGTTTCAAGTGGGCTGTTCTCGACAGGCGTTAGACAGCAGATTGATTGTCTGCGTATTACGCATCTGACGACTAAATGTTTTTCGGACCACACTCAAAAAGGTCGTCAGGTGATACAGAGAGTTTGAAGATGGACATCGTGTTTGTTAACGTGAGATAGCTGTCCAAACCCTTTTTAAAACGCTGAATGTTGTTACTGGCTCTGACCTCACTTGGGAGTTTATTCCAAATGTAGGAATACTTTACAAGGAAGAAGTTTGCACGTATATTCTTCCGGGATATCGGGGTTCGCAAGGTGGAATCCTTATTTCTTAGACTATATGGAGGGCTGTGTTGTAAGCGTACGGTGATCGCTGAAGTAATCGCATCCGAATGTATGAGTATATACGGCAGCGTCAAGTTCAACTTTAGTCTACGCAGCCAAAGTGGATCAATGCCAAGTTTTCCACAACGTTGTCTATAGGTGCGCGAAGAGGAATATCCTGATAAGCTTTTGGTAAACGATCGTTGATGGTTTCCTAACACAAGCCTGTCGGACTTGCTAGAAGAATTTCTCTTCGTTGTCTGGAGTGGTTAAAAAATACCAACGGCAAACCCAAAACACCTGCACAATGCACTAACTCAACAGTAAGGCCTGTAAGGTGCTTATCAGAGAACAGAATTCAGGGTTTGCAATATAAGGGGAATAAAACGCACTTCACAAGCGTCATGAATCTAGCTCTAGGAACCACATTATGGCAAACAACGCTTCGCAGGCAAAACTGTACAATTTGTACCCCACTGCTCCCAAGTCAACTTATTACTTTACTATGGGTCATGGTTAGAGTCCATTATCGAATCGCTCCGTAGTAGCTCATTCTCTCACCCAAAATATGAGTGATACTGAAAACCAAGTTCCCAATATTTATACCCTAGCAAGTACGTCGTCATCTGAATGTGGTAACAACACAGATGTCTGCCAAACCAGTCCTTTTTAGTGCACCCCTCAACATTTCATCAACCGCCACCTGTTCCCCTCCCCAAAGTCCCACTCTGTCATCCACCATAATGGCACTCTTCCAGCACTTTCTATCCTGGAGCCAAATCTTTACGACATTCACTCGTGTATGAGAGGACGTTTGATACATTCCTCAGATCAGGCCATTCCATTTGGTATTTCGCAACCCATTGCCCCATCTGTCATAAAGTTCTTTAGCAGTTTATCTTCTGTATCTGATAAAAAGAATTTCATAAATTTGTTACTCATGAACGCAAGATCATTGGTCAGTAAGATACACATTTTTAAATCCTTTGTATTTTCATCTAATCCCCATATCATTCTCGTCACTGAGAAGTGGTGCCCCCTGATACTCCAGACAGTCAGGTGGGCATCGTAAGTTATCACATGTTTTGTGGGGATCGTCTCACAAGACGAGGTGTTGGATGCATTATTTACCTAGAAGAGCACTTTTCCGCAGTAAAACTTGATAAGTCTAGTCTTCATGAAATCGAAGACTCCTTGTGGTTAATGGTCTCTGTTGGTTCGCGCAAACTACATATAGCACGCATCTACAGACCGCCTAATGCCTTGAAGAGATAATGAATCATGTGTCTAACATGCTTTGCGAACACACACTAATAGGTGGTGACTTAAACATGTCTGGTATAATCGATCTCCTTTCGCGTGATTCAATAGCAGCTGTTCGCATGTGGTAAATATTTCATCAATCAACACAATGCTATTAACGTCACATAGGGGATTATGTCAGAATATCACGTTTCATTGTTCGTCATAGCTCACATAATTAGTTTCACGTTATCCCGTTTATCGCATAATTTCTCTCTCCATTCTTGGTTTCACTGATACATCCCGCGCGAGAAAACACCCCACTACACCCGGACTCTTAAAATTCCCCAATGGTTGTGTATATCGCGAGCTCCTCGAAATTCTTAGGAATTTGAGCGAAGAATGACGTTCGGTCGAGAAGTCCATGCGTTCCTCGCGAAAGTATGCGCGTCCCCACCTCGCCCACATCATAAAAAATTTCTGCACCTTTTTCGGGACTATCTACATGGAATATTGGTCAAATTCTTCGCCAATACATTCTCTCCATCCTCCAACCACCGTTTTTTGGCACGACCTTGAGCACTAGGCCAGCGATCACCTTGTGGAGTCCAAATTGATGTAACAAATCAATTATTTGGTGTTCAGTTATGTATATGCTAAAAATCATTGCGTTGATCACGCTCTCCTGAGTGTGTTGCTCAGAAATGCGTTGAGAAATATACCATTATTATTATTATTATCTCCTGGACCACATTCTCAGCCCCAGTAGAGCAAGCGGAATTTTATCCATGCATACAACTGAATGGTTGGCACCAACATGCCCTAACGCCCACCAGGACGGGGCATATATTGGATCTCATATTCACTATAGGTTTTTCGTCTGTAGAGATGTCTGTTCTACAACAATTCCCAGGAATCGCCCACAGTGTCGTCAAATGTCTGTTTGATTTCAATATGGCTACCAAACCGACAGTTGTGTTCTACCGTCCCATCAGATTCATTGATTAGAGTGTCTTCTTCTCATAACTCAAACCCTTGAATTGGGATGCATTCTGTCCTACATCAGACCCAAGCATAGCTGCCGGGGAATTTGTCGGGCATCTAATGTTTTGTATCAACGTTCAGGCCCCCATGAGGTCAAAACGCGTCGAATCGTATGAAGAAGGTAGAATCCGTAATGCGAAGGAGACCGACAGACTTGAAATGCCCAAATCAAGGCACAGAACAACGCCAAATTTCTCACTGGTGATGCAAACGAGCGAAATGTTTGAACACAGAACGTCAGACGCAACTTCGTCATGTACACGAAGAGAAACTCGCGCTCCGTGGTGAGCAGAGATGCACGAAACTGATGCAGCTGATAAGACGGAGAAATTCCACAGGGGACCCTGCTATCAACTCTACCACTTTCAATGACAAAATGGTTGTTGATGACCTTGTGACGTTGTGCGATATCTCCAATTCACATTTTGTGGTTTGTTTTGCGTTCCATGCATCTCATTACCTGCTTATATCCCGTCAAATACAGCAAACATTTCGAGCAATGTTCTAGCCGATGTTCAAAGTATTCGTTCGGAGTTAGCTGCCACTAAACCCTCAATCCATCCCGGACCAGATGGTTTCCCACCGATGACCACCAAGCAAGCAGGTGAGGATATACCCATCCTCCTACTCAATTTGCTCAACCTCACTTTTATCCAGCACCTTCCCTCTCAGTGGAAAACCTCAATCATTATGCCTCGTCACAAGAGTGGTCCAAGGCAGAACGTTAGTGACTATTGTCTCACCAACCACACGTCAATCTGCTCGAGAATGTTTGAAAGAATAGTAAAGGTGCACATGGTCGGGCTTTTAAGAACACTAAACTTTATAAACCCTTCACAACACGGTTTCCTTAGCAAACGCTCTTGTATGACATGTCAGCTGGAATTCTTGAACCATATATCGACGTCCGTCAACGTGGGGGGTGCGGTAATTATCTTACTTTCGGACATGCAAAAGGTTTTTGATCGTGTGCCTCATAAGCGCCTCTTGATCAAAATATCACCTTTCGGCATAAAAGATCCCTTGTATAGCTGGCTGTCGTCATACCTCGAAGTTCGCACTCAAACAGTCAAAATAGGATAACACTATTCAACACCAAAACCAGTAACTATTGGGGTGGTCCAAGGAAGCGTTCTGGGTCCGTTGCTCTTCTTAATGTACATAAATGACTTATGCGACCTTATTACACACGGCGAGCACTTCTGCTTGCTGTAGATGTCAAAACCGTTTACACATTCCGCGGGGACAGTAACACCGATTTCTGTTCACAAAATATACGACAGAACCTAGCGTCATTGCAGTTGTGATGGAAAACATAGCTGATGTCGTTCTCAGCAAACAAATCGAACATCATCACTTATGGTTTTAAATTACCCCATGGTTCCATCTCACTAGAGGGTTGTACTATTAATACGGTCACTTCAGTCAGAGATCTAGGATTACGGTAATCAAACTCCCTTAATTCCTCTGAACGAGTGTGCTTCCGGGTAGCATAAACTAAAAGAACAATAGGCTGTATCAAAAATACGTTCAATCTACCGGTTCCCATGCGGACGCTTTGCAAAATGTGTGCTCCGCCTCAACTCCAACATTGCATCTTCATTTACTGTCATCTACGCAATTTTTATAAGCTTGCGTTAGAAAACCTTCAAAGATCGTTTAACAAAAGCTCAGTAGGACAGTCTTCTTAGGTCGCCTACATACAGCGCTGTGAAAACCTTGGTATTGATCCACTTTGGTTGCGTAGACTGAAGTTGAACGCGAAGCTGTTGTATAACCTCACACAGCCGGATGCGATAACCACAGCGTCCACCGTCTACTCACAACACAGCCCTCCATAACGTCTGAGAAATAAGGGTTCCATCTTGCCGACCCTGATATCCCAGAAAAATAAACGTGAAAACTTCTTCCTTGTAAAGTATTCCTACATTTGGAATAAACTTGTGAATAAAGTCAGAGCCAGTAGCAACATTCAGCGTTTTAAAAAGGATTTGGACAGCTATTTTACACCACCAGACACGATGTTCATCTTTAAACTCCGTGTATCCTCCGATGAGTTTGTGACTGTGGTCCGGAAAACATGTGGCCATCAGCTGCGTATAACGTAGATAACGATCCCAGCTGTCTAACACCCTTCGAAAACAGCCTGCTTGAAACGGTTTGTTAATATGGTTTATTCACAAGATCATTTAGCACCTCGCCAGCCGCGCGCTCACCAAACCGTCTACAACTCAACATTACTTCATTGATATGCACTTATTCATGCATACGCATTGTCCAGATTGCTAGGAAATGCGGAATTGGCGCTTAATAATAAATCCATTAGGACGACCTCAGGTGAGCTTCAGTTATCACACGTGTAACGCGCAACCCAAACCAGCGAGCGCGCACGAATTGAATCTGAGTTGTGTCACAGGGCGTGCTACTGTGTTGTCGGTGTCGTTCTGGTTTGCGTTTGTGTAAGTCGTCCGCATGGCTTACTGGGCCTTCGGCTGACGTTTGTTCGTATTGTTTCTCTTTTCAGAACTGTTGTTCGAACCCCCCTACTTCGTAAGAACGCCGTCCCCTGGTGCGTCCGCGTTGCCCGAAGGTTGGTCAGCGAAGTCAGGGGCATTCAAAATACAATCGGCTGGCCTCCATGTTACAACACTCACATTTCATGCGGTCCTCCAACCCGCCGACTCAATAATCCGTTCGCCCGAATAAATCCAGGGCGCACAGCGAAATGTCACAACAACCAGTAGACAGTGTTATATATTCCAATAATCATAGCACGAATAATATCGCATGTATTCTTTGTCGAAAATTACTGCATACATATTGTTCATCATAATGAATGTAACCACCCAACATCTCATGTACCGTGTGAAACTGCGTTCTTTTCCTAGATTCCATAAATATCCATTTTGCGAGGAAACATTTCTACTACGTGTGAACGCACGGAACTTCGTCTCAGCTTAACACTTTAGGAGAATTTCAACTTTCTGACGGTCTCTAACAATCGACGGAATCCTGCGCTGGAGCCCGCGTAATCGTTTGCTGGATTTTGGAATTTCCCGTTCTCCCTCGTCAAGGCCGCCTTATTTTAACGGTTTTCGGACGCAAATTTTATCCCCCAATGACAAAACACCCGGGAGATGAGTTTGGACGTGTAACACGCAGATTAACAGCTTTGCACACCATAATCTTCTGAGGATACTCCAGTCGCTTTAGACACCATGTAGCAGTTCCGTCGTGTAGCGAAAGCCATTATATGTCATTCTACCCTCCAACGATCCATCCCGTATCTCTGTCGTATTTATCATGCGATTATCTCGATCCGCGATCATCTCGATCCATGCTGCTACTGAATAGTGGTG